>JBAJNP010012860.1:0-12831 GCA_036877545.1 Yasuhikotakia modesta | reverse complement strand
GTCAACAAGGGCCTGGATGTTATGGGAGTGCCCTCCCCAGCTGACAGTAACAGGAAGGGACAGTCCAGCGTTTGAAGGGGTAAGAGGATGGGTGACCCCCACTAGAGACCCTCCCTTCCTAGTGGGGGCCGGCCATTTCCCTAGAGCTCAGGACAGGAGGAACGAAAATGCCCGGCTTTTCCACAGTAAAGACAGGATCGCTCCCTCATTCTACGCTCCCGCTCACGAGGAGAGAGACGGGCGTGGCCTAGTTGCATGGGTTCAGGAGCTTCTAATGGCTGTGGCTCCGAATGAGCAGGAACTTGACTAACTGAAATGCTTGGGCGTGAGCGACTCTGTTCTCTTTCCCTCAGACGGTTATCAAGACAGATAGTGATATCGAATAGGGATTCTAGGTCTCTGGCAGGTTCTCGGGTGGCCAGCTCATCTTTTAGGTGATCTAATAAGCCATTCAGAATACAGTCCATTAATGCTTCTTCGTTCCACCCACTAGTGGCCGCCAGGGTACGGAACTGGATGGCATACTCAGCCGCTGACTTACTGCCTTGCTGAAGTGTGAGAAGCAACCTGGAGGCCTGCCTTCCACTGAGGGGATGATCAAACACCCGCTTGAACTCTCTCTCAAAGGTGACATAGCTGGTACAGCAGGGAGCCTTGGCCTTCCAGACAGCAGTTGCCCGAGAGTGCCTTGCCCGAGAGGAGGGTGATAACATACGCTATCTTTGCTCGGTCTGAGGGGAACAAGGAAGGTTGTAGCTCAAACATCAGAGAGCACTGAGTTAGGAACCTGTCACATGCTTTGGGATCCCCAGAGAATCTTTGCGGTGGGGGCAAGCAGGGTTCTGCCAGAGGAGAAGGAGCACTGACCTCAGGAGTGGCAACACGTTGAACAGCAGGCATCTGTTCGGAGAGCTGGCGAACAGATCTAAGGAGCTCAGAAAGGATCTCTGAATGTCTCGCCATCAAATCTTGCTGTTGGGCAAGAGCAGCCAGAACCGTGCTTCTGGGTTCATTGTGGCTTTGGTATTCTGTCAGGGCTGGATTCGTACCCGGGTCAGTAGCGTACGCTCTACACCCAAGCCACAGAGGTGAGATATGAAAAACCCACAGACGAAGCGCAAGACGCGATGGCTGTTGAATTTTATTATAGCCAGAGATTTCCAAAAAAAAAACAAAGTAGCAAACAAAAACTCAGAAAACAGGGAACAAAACCACAGGGTAATAACCTGGAACGATAACAGTAAAATTACTTGGTCAAAAAAAACTTACGTTCTACAGAGACTTGCAACTGGAGGCTACGTTAAACAATACCGTTAAACAAAACAATATCAAGAGATCAGCGCTGCTTAAATACTTAAGGCTGGCTAGAACACAGGCGGTGATAATCATGCTGATGACTCGGGGTAAAAGAACAAACATAACCCAATGGTGACCACTAGTGGTCAAAAAAGGCAGAGTGTGACACATGTTGGCTCTCTACAATGTTGTAATACTGAGATTATTCTGAGGGATTATAACTTAGTAACACTGAGGCTTATTATTTCATTAAATGACTGTTAGGGTACTGTAAATGGCTGGTAGGTTGTAGCTCAATAGTTCTATGTCAGTATTCATTGTAATAATTAAAGATTATATGCCAGTCAAAATAGACCACATGCTTGTCTTTACAATGCCTGTCAACATTTTAATTTAAAGTTAATAGGATAGTTACTTTATTAGTTTTCCATATTTCAACATGTAAACAAGTTAACAAAAGGTGTTGGAAAAACAAATAGTACCTTTAGATTTGTCTTTTTCAGAGAAGTCTCAGTTCAGACAGCTACATCAGGTCAATGGCCTGACAGGGCAATAAAACTGCTGCATTTGTGCAGGCATTTGTGCTCAGATTTAACTGGGTACACAACATGACACACTAGTTTCATTTTCATCTGTCATATCCTTTAACATCCTTTATGGGGTCATTCTGAGACTAAATATAAAGGTGATTAGTTTTAGTATAGTATCTGGCTGGCACAGAAAGGAGGTCACATCTGTGTTTGGTATCCAGAAATAATATTGATATTAATAGCAGTGACAGAATTTGCATGCTTTAGCAATATGCATTTTAACATTAAAAATTCTTTAGGTATGCAGGTGCATGGTGTATATACATTTCCAGACATACTCTGTGCTATGCTAGCATTGTCACATGCCCATCTTTGTTGGCTGATTCAACTTTCAAAATAAGTTAATCAAGTGTTTCTTTAACTACAATTTAACTACAAGGAGCAATTTGTATAGCACCTTTAGCTATTACATCTGCTCTGTTACAAAAATGATCATGTGTTATCATGGATCATGAGCCATTTTATTTAGTCAAGGTCATCAGGTTATATGTATGTAAGTGAACACCTGCTTCAAAATTATCCTTTTGCATTCAATGGCAAAAATTAAAAGCATACAGGTATGGAACATCACCAAACATGACTAAATTTCTCATTTTAATCGCTGGTAAAAGTTTCCAAAGCCCAAAAAACTTTGTAGCTCTTTAACTCTGGTGGGCTATGAGGACTGCTGAGACCTTGCTGGAATCCATCTAAACCCCTTGATGGCTCATGTTGTATCCCAGGGACATGGTTTGCCTGACATGAAACACATTTTTTAAGTTTGACATATAATTGATTCTCAAGGAGACGATTCAGTACCTCTTGGGCATGACTGATGTGTCCTTCTTCAGACTTAGAGTATATAAGGATATTATTGTTGTAAGCCACCACGTTTTGATTCAACAGGTGTCTGAAGCTTTCATTATAACAGATGTTGTACAAGTTGCACTCACCCTTGATGGTGGGAGCCCAGGTTTCAGAGTCTTGTGTGGGCAGGAGATACACCGATGGCCTGCTTTACCACAGTAGAAACTTTAGAATAAAGGGTAAACTGGTGACGACTAGTGCATTCTCCCTTAGAGATCCATATGACCCCCATCTGTATGGGCTCCGTAACTGCAACTGGTGGTGTAGAAATGAGTTTAGGAGTAACAGTGGTAGCGTTGGCACCCTTGCGTGGAGCATTACGAAGCAGATTGTCGATGTGCACAGCCAGCGTAATCGGTTAGTTCAATAAACAGTTGTTTCCTTTGCATGCTAGTTCAGATTGCAATTCAGTACACAAACTTTTGTGAAAAAACTGCCTGAATAGCTGTGTCATTTCAGCCATTCTGTGCTGCTAATATGTGGAAGCTAATAACTTGTTCAGCGGCTGACTTTTAACCCTGGGTAAGTTGCAGTAGATGAGTCCAGATATTTTTGCCCCCAGCTGGATACTTGAAAACCTATCTGATCTGCGAAACCAGGCAGCCATAGTCAGACCTGAATCTGAAATCCGCGTCCCAGACAGCGGCGGCCCACTCACTTGCTTTGCCAGTTAGGAGAGACATTATGAACATACATTTCTTTTCATCAACATGAAACAGATGGTTAACCGGACCACGGAACTGGGCAAACAAAAAACAAGAAGTATGAGCAAAGGGAGCTAGCGATTAGTACTCAGGTCTCCCTCAGAAGGCTCCCTCTGCTGGTGTGGTGGATTGGGATGTCTTGTTATATTAGTTACCTTTTATAATGAAATGTCAATAACAGGTTGTCACCAAAAACTAAGCAACTATGCAAGTTAATTAAATGTTACTTGTTTAATTTCACCTCACGCAATCATACAAAGAGATTCACAATCTATCTCAGACTGTGTGCCCACACCTCTGTCCTTCGTCAGAAAGCATGACATATGCAAAGTTATGCTGCGTGGCAGGTGTCTGCCTGCCAAAACCAGTTTGTCTGCTACATTTACGTCACACAAACAGCTAATCTATGTATGTCAAATGTGGCATAATGCTTCAAAAACCATGTAAAGACAAAATAGTAATTTGTAAAACAAAATAATAATTATAATAAAAAGCTAATTAAGTACATTTGTAAAAAAATATTTTCTCAGTTTATTAATTTATAAATTAATAATGTGATACACCATAAATTTTCATTTCCCTATTTTATAATTTTTTTTTTTTTTACAAAATATTGGATATATAACTTAATTTTTTATAGATTATAGAACATAACATAACCTTTATTCCTAACCAGAATCAATGAAGTGCTGCCTCAAAAACTAATAGTAGGCAAAGAAGAGATTTTTGAAGTATAGAATCAAAAAATGTGTGATTTAACTGAAATTCGACTCCCATGGGCTTGGTTTGTTACTTTTTAACTTGTTAAACTTGTTAACTGGCCATAAGAACAATTTCTGTGTAGTTAAATTCAACTATAAAATCATGTGCTAAATACATTAATTTTACATTAATCAGATACAGTAATCAGTTAAAAAGCTAATACATTAATCAGATAATAATTAATGCAAATGTACACTGTTTTATATGTGCTCCAACACCTTTAAAGGCTTGCACTGGGCCCATGAGAAAATAAAAGTTAATTAAACCGTTTCCAAGGTGCAGAAAATAAATGTTAGCGGGCAGCCGAACTTGATTGTTTACTCAACAGAAATCATTCATTGTATGAAGTGCACTGACATGAGTCTCTGAAACAACTCAAGCAAACCTAAAGACAGGTAGTTGACTAAGCAGTTGCTAAGTTACTTATAGTAGAATGCCAACTATATTGGCATTATAGTGTTAGATCAGAGTCTCTACAGAAAGACAATAATTAGAACCCAGATCCCACAAGAAATCAGTTCTTCTGGTAACAGGACAACTTGTCAGCAGAACTGTTGATACCCAAACCCTGTTAACAGCAAGTCTAAAAATACTCAAAACGACTTCTATTAGTCAAGAAGTTGACCGATGAAAGCCAGAGAAGAGCATAAGCAGGAGACGAAGCGATGATGGTATAAGAACAGAGTTTATTGAACAGTCTTAGTTGCGTACATTTCAGCACATAATGATATATCAAACTGGTTCAAAACAACATTCCATAAAACCTTTACTTTCCATAAACATCCCTCTTTTCTGAGTCTAACCAGACTAAACAATTTATAAGCCCCACAAAAATGAGAAGGTATAAGAAAAAGTAAAGAAAAGTAATAAGAAATATAGAATGTAACAATATGATAAAATGATAAATGAATAAATGATTGTCACACCAGGCCAGCAGAGGGAGCCCTTACCCCAGAATTGTTTGCGATCGCTCCCTCTGCTTTCTCTACTGCTGCACAAGGCCGATTTGGGCCTTTCCGCTGTCAAGCAGACTCTAAGTTGTTGGATTTCTGATGCAATTCGCATCGCTTATGAGTCCTCTGGTAACCCCTCTCCTAAGGGGACCAAGGCACATTCTTGGGGTATGGTGGCCTCTAAGGCCTTCTATGCAGGTGTCCCAATTTAGGACATCTGTGACGCTGCGTGATGGTCCACTCCCTTAACTTTCCTAAGCTAACCCGACCTGCGTTATGTGTTATGTGTTTTATAGTTTCCTGGTCATGGCATCACAGCCTGTGACAACACGCCCACCAATTTGTGATTAGACACCTGTATCAGAGAGCATAAAGTTAAGTTAACAATGTTAAAGTTAACAATGTTAAATAAAGTTAAAACTAAACTGTGGAAATTTAGGGATCAGTGTTGTAGTGTAAATTGTAAATTGTCTTGGTAAGGGAAGAATCAGGATGGCTCATTTACTATATATAGATAGAGAGAGGATACATATCTCTCCAGAAGTAAGTTGAGGTAAGAGGGTGAAGTTTCAGTGACTGTTCTGAAAGCTAGTGTTGGAGATTTAAATTTGATGCAGTCAGTAGAAGTCAACAAAGCGAGATCAGAAGCAGTGTTACATAAGCTTTGGTTTGCTGAAGGTCAGATCTGCTGCTGCATTCTGTGTCATTTGTAAGGTTATGCTAGCTGAAAGGATGTGCAATGTAGTTGTTGCTATGTGCTTATATATGATCTGTAAAACCTGTACTAGGAAACTGGGGTGATGTTCAGAGTTGAAAATGAGTCATCAAACTGGAATGACAGGTGCATAGCAATGCTATGAGAAGCAATGTAATGCACCTGATTTAGATTATATTTCTCATTAGGAGAGAGATTCTGGAGTTAAACTTACTGTGACAT
Organism: Yasuhikotakia modesta; assembly: GCA_036877545.1. Classification (NCBI taxonomy): domain Eukaryota; kingdom Metazoa; phylum Chordata; class Actinopteri; order Cypriniformes; family Botiidae; genus Yasuhikotakia; species Yasuhikotakia modesta. Next base: position 6,743 of record JBAJNP010012860.1, on the reverse strand, counting down.
ATAATAAAGATGTGCAGTACGCTGCATTACTGTGGGTCCCCAGGACAAAGGTTGAAAATCAATTGCAGTGCAGTAGAAAGTAGACAATTTAGCCTGGTGGTTCACTGTGTCAAATATAACAAAAAGGTCAAGAATGAAGACTGCCAAATGTTTTTTAATAAAAGACAGGAGAGTAGTCTCTGTAAATGTCTATTTTGAATCGAGATTTCATTTAATAAATTCCAATCCATTTTTTGTGAGAGGTCAGCAGATTGTTTGTTAAATACTCTTTGAAAAACTTTGGCAGGAAATTGCAGGAGTGAGATTTATAATTTTTTTAATTGCTCATCAATTGAAGGTGAAGGTTGAAGGTGAGGTTTTCTGAGCCTGCTTGAAAAAGGTGGTAATGCTTCCCATAGTAATGGATGTATTTTCAATGTGTACAAACTCAGGCAGAAGTAATAGGAAAGATGGGAAAGGATAGGGTCAGGGGGACAGGTGATAGGATGGTTGGAAAAATAATTTGAGACATCTGTCTCTATAGGAGGAGGGAATGAAGAGAGTAGTGAGGGGTTAGGGATGTGTAGTGCAAAGAATTGACTGCTAAGACAGCTACAGAAAAAGATTCAATCTGAGGGCTGTAATCTCCTCAAAGGCTGTGAAAAAAAGAGCACTCCACACCAGTAGCATCTTGGGATTCCTGTGCAAAATATGTCTGTACCATGTACTCCTGTACTCCAAACTGTGGTAGAAGGAGAACAGCATTTAATATGGTCTCAGAAACTAGAGACTCTTGGCAAAAGGGACCATACAACATGTTTCCCCTGACTTGAGAGATCTAATCTTCTACATACAAGATTTTATAATTCCAAAAAAAGGATGGGGGTCCTGTGTTCCCATGCTGTGTCTTATAAAGGAACTGTGTTGTTTTAATTGGTCTCTGAGGAGATACAAATTCAAGATGCTGTTGCTCAAAAAGATCATGTGTTAAATCCAGCCCAAGGACTGGTTTGTCACAATAAATGTGAAGGACACATATTTTCACATCAAGATTCTGTCAGAACACAGAATGTTTCTCAGGTTCACTTTTGGGGGTGATGCCTACTATTATCAAATGGTTATTTAAAGTCTAGCCCACACCTTTACAAACTGAACTGAACTGAATTACATAGATGACTAGCTGATCATGGCCAGCTCACAGGAGTTTGAGCTGGCCCTGGCTTATGAGGTCTTTGACCTGATGTCACCTTTGGGCATTAGAGTTCATTTTACTAGGGAAGTAGAATGTCTGTCTTGGAAGAATCTCTAAATTATATTTGTGCTTTGAAAGGCTGGTCCTCTTCACACACATTTATTAAATTTTATAGTTTAGACTTAAATACAACTCCAGGTGTTCAGGTTCACCTGGATTGGCAAGTCTAACTCTGCTCCTAATGCTCATGTGCCTATGTTCACAACATCTAGCCATTTATGCACTATGCTACGTCACATGACCTCAAACTTGCCACAGCTCGTTCCCTATCCCAGGGAATCTGGTTACATGCACAACTTGAGATGTTTTATTTGTTGACCTAAAACATCTATTTGGTCCACATTATGTAAAGCACATTGATTATATCACATGCCCCATCCACTACAAGTTCACTATAAGTATTGAGAGACCAGAGAATCACAAGGCCCTGTATAGATTATTGTGGGTTTAACAATATCTCAGTAAAATTCTGTTCCCCTATTCCACTTGTCCCATTGGCCCTACAACAGCTCAGTGAAGCCACTAACTACACCAAGCTTGTACTTTCAATCTCATCTGAATACAAGAGGGTGATAAATGGAAGACTGCATTTCTCACCACTTGTGGTCATTACGAATATCAGGTTATGCCCTATGCTTTCTTTTCAAGGAAACTGACTTCTGCTGAAAGGAACTACAGCGTTGGCAACAAGGACCTGTTATCCATGAAAGAAGCCATTGAGCATTGGAGACACTATAGAGAGAGGCAATCACCCCTTCCAAGTGATTACAGACCAATAACAGACCATAAGATGTCAAGGGAGCTAAATGACTCAATCCACGCCAAGCACTTTGATCAGATTTCAAATTAACTGTGACATATTGCCCATGAAGTAAGAATGGCAAAGCAGATGCCCTATCGAGGCATTTTGAACTCCTCAATCAAGAATCAACACCCGAATCTATACTTCCACCAAGTATAGTCATCGCCCCGTCACTTGGGATTTAATGGAAGAAATCCAAAGGGAACTACTACATGAACCTAGCCCTGGTAATTGCCCTCCTTATAGACAATATGTTTTCTTGAACCTTCGTAACAGAGTCATGCAGAAGGTCCATTCCGGTGGCCCTCTATGACTAGAGATGTCACCAACTTTCTTAAAGCCTGTCCAACCTGTAAACAGTCTAAGACCCCCAACAAAGTAGCTTCTGGTCACCCATTCCTTGTCATCCTTGGTCACACCTGTCTATAGATTTTGTGACAGATTTGTGGCCAGTTTTCAAAATCCTGTCATTTGGTCTCCCTACTCCCTATAGCCATGGAGACTGCCTAAGCCATGTTGCATTGTGTTTTCAGAAATGATGGTATAGTTGATGACATAGCCAGTGATAGAGGCACCCAATTTAATTAAACAAGTTTGGAGGGCTTTCTGTAAACACATAAAGTCATAAACATTAGTCTTACCTCAGGATACCATGCACAGGCCACAACAAACACCACAATCACGAGATAGAAAGATATCTTAGAACTTATTGTAGCAAGATGCAACATCACTGGGCTGAATTTCTACAATGGGCAGAATATGCTCAAAATTACCTAACACATTCATCTACATGATTAACTGGATTAACTGGAGTATCAACCTCCCTTGTTCCTGTGGTCTGGTGAGCCCTCATCTGTCCCTGCTGTAGATTAATGGATACAACGCTGTGAGAGGATTTACACCTTTAACAAAATTTAAATAAACTTGGCTAAAGGTTTTTGAGTTTCATGTTGATCCCACCTGGTTTATAGCAAAACTTTAAATAAAATAAAGCACAAAAATGTTTTTGGTGTGCACTTCATCATCCATCCATCGTCTTAATTAATCTATAGCAAATACGCACATGCTTTTTTCATCGAAGAAGTGCTTGCATAAAGAGCATAACTGGGATAGTAGTGTCCTCTGCTGGGCTTAAATTGTATCACAGTTTGGTCGGATTTTGTTTGAAGGTCAAGAACAAAGCCAGGACAGTCACAGCGTGGGCAGAAAGGTCTTATTCATATGGAACAGGGTCTTAACACTACCCATGTTTATATGAACACTTTTGTTTCGTACTATGAAGTGACTAAAGCAAGCCGAAAATGACCTGTGTTGCATTCAAAACATAGGACAGCTTAATTGCAGTTGTGGTATCTTACGTTCTGTGATAACAGAGATGGAATGTAGATAAATAAGCTGAAAGAATAAAAAGGAGGATGAAAACTCTTACTACAACATGCAGTGGTAAAATCATCAAGGCTGAGAAAAGAACATAATATATATATATGGAATTATTTCAAATTGTATTGTTCATTATGAGATGTAAAAAATAAGGACACCAGTTGTGTGCTGTGTTAGAGAATAACAAGTAATAAAATAAAGAGGACATGAATTAGAAATACCTGCCCCTGTGTGCAAAGGCTCCTACTTCTCTCAGTGGTCAGTGAGAGGGTATTTTCAGCCTACTGAATCAGTATGTACTTCTGTGACTATGCACATTTTGTCAATTTACATGACAAATAACCATATAATAATTATATGAGAATGGGAGAATGGGAGACAATTAGCAATTTACCAAGCACTAAGCTCAGTTCAATGTCAGGAGTCTTCCAGTAAACAAGCCAACAGTGTAACAATAGGAACGTGGAAGGAACTAAAACTCCAATGCATAGATGGAGAAAAAAAACTGGGCTCGACTGAGGGGGCCAGTTCTATGGCATATTAAAGCAATTGCACATTTCCTAAATAAGTGTACCAATTAAATTAAACTAATTTTCAAATACTCTTCTATTTACACTGCATAAAATACAGTTTTATTTATTTAATTAATTATTTTAAATAGCATGTTTTTGTTGAAAATAAAAGGGCTCACTCCCCGCCTCTCATCCACTGAAGAGATGGCTGCAGAAAGCATTGAGGAACCCTCTGTTGACCCCTATTTAAGGAGTTGCCGGAGATCATTACTCTGTGGCCAAACTGAACATCAGTTGGCCCACCAAGCAGCAGACTCGGTGGGTCAGCTTTTTTTGTGTCAGCATTTTCATTAGAGCAGCATATCTTCTTCAGCGTTGTTACATCTGAACACCAACTTTCGTTAATGTAGAAACACACCACCTCTCGTTTTCCCTGTTAACTCCATGCTGCGGTTGGCTCTGAACAGCTGGAAGATGAAGCGCGGTGTCCGGAATAGCCTCACTCAGCTAGGTTTCAGTGAAGCACAGTGCGGCAGAGTTTGCAAAATCCCTGTTGATGCGGGTGAGGAGAAAAAGTTCATGGCTGCCATTCGTGGTGCCATTATATTGTAGATTGTATTACATTCAAAATAAAAGACCCCACACTGTGACCTCTTCTCTAAAATAAAAATGATCTAATGTTAGTTCATGACTAACTTGAAGGTTCATCAAGTTGAGTCACCGGGCACTACCACCGTGCAGGGAGCAGCTGCAGACATCACCACCATAAGAGGATCATGACCTCAACCACCTCCTCAAGGGATGCTGCTCTCAGAGGATCTGCAGTGTGTGCCGCCTCCTCTAAGGACTCAGGAGTGGTGTACACGGCCCATATGATCAACAGCGCTACTCCCAAAATGAGAGTATCCACCATACAGGCCTGAACAAGATCTGCAACAGTGACTTGGCAGAGGAACAGCAGAGGCTGTGACTTGGCTTGGCTGGGGAACAGCAGCGGCTGTGACTTGGCTTGGCTGGGGAACAGCAGCGGCTGTGACTTGGTTTAACATTTTTATCCAAAGCGACTTACAATTGGGAAATATAAATCAGCGAGTCAACATAATGAGGCAAAAGACACTGGAAGTGCTCAAAATACAAGTTTGGAAATAGCTCAGAGTATTATTAGCCACAGTAAAAGGGATTAGCTGAACTAAAGAAGAGTAGGAAAGAGGGATTTTTTAATACTTAAGGTGAGTTAAGTACTTACGAAAGAGATGGGTTTTCAGCTGTCTTTTGAAGATTGCAAGGGATTCTGCATTTCGGATACAGGAAGATTGTTCCACCAGCATGGTGCAGTGAACAAGAATGTTTTGGAGAGTGATTTTGTACCTCTTTGGGATGGTACCATAAGCCATCGCTCCTTCAGTGAGTGTAGGTTTCTGTAGGAGTGTCACTGCTTTGAATTTGATGCGGGCAGCAAGTGGTAGCCAGTATAGCGAGATAAAGAGAGGTGTGACCTGGGCCCTTTTGGGTCATTTGGATGAAATGAAAGAAACAGCTGTGTATCATCAGCATAACAATGGTAGGAGAAGCCGTGTGCCTGTATGATGGGACCCAGTGATGTAGTGTAGATGGAGAAGAGAAGGGGTCCAAGAACTGAACCCTGTGGAACCCCTGTGTTCAGTTGATGAACTTTGGATACTTTCCCTCTCCATGCAACTCTGAAAGACCTACCAGAGAGATATGATTGAAACCAGTAAGTGGAGTACCTGTGATGCCCATTGATGAGAGGGTGAACAGAAGGATAATGTCTGATGTTCACGAAAAACATCGGCTAACCAGGGATTAGAGTGGCTCGTGCTGGTCTGGATGTCAGAGGACATATAGTATCAAGAGATGTGGTTAAGGTGAAGCATAAAGTGTATGTTGCTGTATTCACATCCAGAGAAGAGAATTGTGAGGGTGGGGGAAGAAAGGATGACACAAAAGAGGAAAGATGAGAAAAGGAAAGGGAGTGCAGGTTTCGCCTGAAGGTAACAGAGGGGTTGATGGTGAACAAATAGGGAGTTGTATATTAAAAGTAATGATCAGAAATGTGAAACCACACCCATGGGGAAAGATGATGCCTTACACCACATAGCAAAGGCCATCACATAAGCTAGGGACAGTTGTGGGCATTTCAGGTATACGCGAGTCTTTAGCGGCTCATTTAGTCCCACACAAAATACATCCATTAGCAATGTTTCATTCTTAAAAGGCAAACAAAAGGCTAGAAAAGAGAATCTTTGTATGTATGCCTCTAATGACATACCTCCTTGCCTGAGATACAAAAGTTCATCGACCGGGTCCTCAGGAAACCCGCTGGATCCTGGGGAGGTGATGTATTCTGCCACATAAGGAGTGGGGACTGGGCTAAAAATAGCTTAAAGGAATTTAATTTCTGCTGCTTGATAGAAAATAAATAACAAAAAAAGATAATAGGTTAATGTTAACCTGAGACTATATGCTGTATTTTGAAAATAACTAGCAAAAAGAGTGAGTAGAGCAATGGCAAGATTTCTTTTATTATACAGTATTATTTGATTTTTTTTCATAACTTAAATACAATAAAATACATAAAGCATAACTGGATAATTGTCACTGTGTATTATGCAGAATATATCATTTTACATGAAGTAGACAATGTATACTTTTACATAAAGGGACTTGAGATAAACCCGGTAGGATTTATGGCAGGTAACAGAACATGTGGAACTCAACTCAGTACAAGTAGACCAATTATTGTGAAGTAATCCAGGGGTAGAAGTGAGAAGTAAGACAGGGCTAACCAGAGTCAAGA
>JBAJNP010012859.1:0-12833 GCA_036877545.1 Yasuhikotakia modesta | reverse complement strand
AAAATAATAAAAATGGAACAGAGGTAAGAGGTATGAAGAGGCTTTCTTTGTCACGAGAGCCAGGGCTAGTGGCTAATGCTTTAAATGGTGAGGTTAAGTATGCTGGCATCCAGAGCAGGGACAAAGCGCTAGTCTCCTGAAGACATGTCAATTCAATTTAAGTAGCTGTTTGCTTGTCAGAGTGAAAGGAGGGGTGGGTGGTTGTTCTCTTAGCCCCGTATACTGGGGAATTTTTTTTCAGCTCTAGTATCTTGGCAAGAAAAAAAACCCTGTTAGGATTTCAACAAAAACCCTTTGACATTGTATTTCCTCTTCTAAGCTTACCAGCTCCATTTGATTCTTAGTCTACTTAAATAAAAGCTGATACTTATCCGTGAGTATAGCAAGACAACTGTGGCTGTGCTTTTGTAATAGCAGAATGACTTGTTGCTAACATATTTTAAGCTGCAGAGCTCCGCATTATCAGTCTAAAGGTGGAGTGTGATCAAAACAAATTGACTTTCTCTGGGCACGCTAGCAAAACCAGGCTCTCCTCACCAGCAAATTATTCAACCCTCCAAGGGCAATACAAGGGGTCTTTGTGACAATGATAAAACTGCTTCCTTTCTCTGGATTTTCACTCTTGCTCGACTGTCTCTTTTCTCATCTCAGTTCCATTTCCAGGAGTATCTCTCTGGGGTATGACAGCATTAACAAGCATTGCTTGAAAACCCACATTCCCAGCAGAGGCTGTATAGCGTGGCAATGCAGGTGTTTCAGGACAGGTATGGAACATCTCTCGTGACTCCTGGAGAGCAGGGCTGTGTGTGCATAAGGGACCTGAGGGATAGCATGCACAGGATCACGTATTAATATAGAGACACTGCAGCAGGCCTGTGGAGTATCTGTCATGTTTAGCCCTGGATAATGCAAGACAGTCAATGTGTTTGGAGCGAAACATTCTCACTGAGGCTGAAAATCTGGACATGAATGATCATGCAAATTCAGACAGATTTTTGGGCCATTGCTACCAAATGATTAGTACCCTTAATAATTAATTTTTAATAAAAGACATCATAATTGATGACTGCCCAGGCCATAAGTGACAGACAGAGTCAAAAGTTCTACAAATATGGTACAGTGTAGATAATCTGTTCACACTACAGTAATATTATTAAGATTCATCTAAGCAGACAGATAAAATAATGCCTTATGGCACTTCATTAAGAGAAGTCACGTTCAGTGCCAAGAAATCATAAATGTTTCAGATTCAGCACATCACTGAACTATTTTGTCATCCATAACATAATGTAGTCCACTCTAAGCAAGAACTATTAACTATTAACACTGCTCAATCTGACAGTTATCTTCTATAAAACAAGACCTGACCCGTTATCAAAAGAACAAATTTTGCATTTGTATTACTGTAGAGCAGTTTGTTTTTACCTTTAAATAATTGTGATGCACTAAGGCCAGCCAGCTTAAAAACAATGGACAAGATGAGACCAACCACAGCAGTAAACAGCACAGCACATAAGCGCAGAGACCCTTACAGTAAATGTGTAATTTCTGAGGCAAAAATGCTTTACTGCTTTTTGTATTCCACTGTTTTTGTGTTTTCCCATTACATTCAAACTATGTGTGTCCATATATAACAACACTTGAGCTTAGACAAAGAAAAGCAAAAAGGAAACTATGAGTGCAGCCCATCTAAACAGACCGCAGTGTTGCTGCGTCTCCCTCAAGGTGAGAATTGTTTTTGTTCTCACAATTCACACAACATCTTTTGTCTTTCAGCTTTGAGGCCAAACATTAGCTGAGCTGTGCTTCAAAGTGTAGGATGATGGGAGTGAAGGAAAAGTGTGTGTGCTGTTCACAGGAGGAGTCTGATACTTGCTGCGGAGGTGTTTAAAAACCCATCTGGCTCTCTGTAAACAGAAAACACTTTTCCTCACTACTTCCTGCGATTGATTAGAGGAAACAGGAAGTGAGCTTGTTTCTTCGACCGTGTTTGTACACTCAGCCGGTTCCCTCTGGAATAATAATCAGACTCTATTTTCTCTGCTCACTAACCATCACTCTGATTAATATCCAGGTACATGAACTCTGTGCTTGTATCTACAGTGGGGCAGCTGCCACACTGGAGTCCGCATGATGCCTCTTCTGTTTTGTACCAGAAACCACTATATTGTCTACACAAGGCTTAACAACCAATAAAAGCAGCTTTATTTCCATTTAATTGACAGAGAGAAACACAACATGTTTGTACAGAGAGTTGACATCTGACCTTGACTGTGTTTTTCTGCATGTGTGCATCAAATTATTCAGGCATCCTGTCCCCGAGTACAATCGAGGCAAATAAGCCAACATGCTTAAAACAAAGGACACGAGTGCAGAGGCACAGAATTGAGCAATGTAAAAGTGCAAAAATCAACAGATTTACACATCGAAAACAATTTGATTGTTATCACTCTGTAATGTGGCAAAATATGCCTATTTTTAAGCATTATTAGTTACATGTTTATGTAACTAGCAACGTCAAAATACATGTATTTAATATAAACTTAACTTAAACAAATAAATGGAAAAGCAAATAAATATAATTTCAGAATCAGACGCCTTAACGTAAAATTTACAAGTAAACGGCGGGGAGGCAAAAACAACAACAAAATCAGCCCTCCCCATATATCAAAACTTTGTTGAGCATATTATTCTCAGTTTGACAAAAATCTGTGCTTGCTGTTGAAATGAAAGCGGTGGGGTTTCAAATGAAAGCCGACAGGCCCAATAAATCAAGCAAAATCACAAATCAATAACAAATACCAGCTAAATGATGACTAATGGCATAGCAGTCATAAACTAACACCAGCGCAACTCAGCGGCCCATTAATTTCATGGCAATGCAAAATAAACAGACACATTTCTTTCATAGCCCTAATAAATTTCCCTGAAAAACTCAAAGAACAGTCCATCTGCTTCCAATAATTTTTAATTTCCCTTTCTGTCCCATTCTTATTAGGTATTCCACAGAGATATTTGTTCATTTACCTCCTCCCATCTGCATTCAATTACTGTATTCCCAAACACGCTTCCTATTTGTTTCTCTCCAGTACTGTGTAAAACACCCCCACCTGTATCTTAAGCAAACTTTATGCTTGTTTTATTATCTGTGAGGAGCCATGACTCATTTTGGCTCGGCTGCATGCTGGTGCTGGAGTTGGACAGAAATCTGGTTTTGATGTTTTTTGGCTCTGGCTGTAAACACCTGCACCTATTCTCTTGGCTAATCTATTAGACTGGTAAATGGCGGAGCAGATGTTCTAGGATCAGCAGGGACTTCAGTCCTTTCTTTATGACCCGTCCCCCGTTTGCCCATGGCTTCTGATCTCAGATCAGAGGACAAGTGTGTGTTTGCTGTATTTCTTTGTAAATCACATTTTTAATAAAAAGAGCCCCATGGGGGCTATTTTTGCCCCTTAAAACATACAGTTTGTTCCAACTGACTGGATAAAGCAGTGCTAGTGGGGGTAATTGCATTCCTTGGGCAATATTTATACGTTCGGCCTTAGGTTCTCTCCTTCTTTCAATAAAACTTAAATGATGAGAATCGCAGATTGCACAAGAAGTTACTCAAAAGGCTACTCAGAGGCATTATGTTGCATTGGAAACACATTCGAGAACAAAGCGACGCCTAGACTCATGCACGCCACCATTCAAGTGGCAGATTTCCAATCACGCTTGTGCAACCTCAACTGCAGGCCCTGAGATCAGACGGGATCAAAATGACCCTGCTAGACATTTAGTGACAGTTTAAACAACATGATCTGACAACTGCTGCTCAGGAGAAACTGTCCTCCTCCCAACTATGTGCATGTAAAGGGTTTTTTCTCCTGACAAAGACATTGCCCTCAAGAGAACTGCCACAACAGTACAAATCAATCACGTTCACACATGACATCTCTAGTTGTTCCTGTGTGTCACTGAACTGATAAGCAGAGCATCAGAATACTGTTTTAAGCAAGGAGATGATAATTTACACATGTTCCCCTGTCAACTATTAATAACTGACTTCTTTATTGCAGAGCCAGCCAATCACGCAGCTCTTTAAAGGAGAACATGTTGTCACTGGTGTTTCATAAATCCTGCTGAAAGGAATGTGGCATTAGCAAGTGACAGAAAAGCAGAGCCTGTGCTCCATTAATAGGACCAACATGACATGTTATTTCCTCTGCCACCATGTCACTCATTCAAACATGGGAAACAGCGCCCCCTTTGGCTCACCCTTGCAATACCACAGCTGAACACATGGTAGTGGCCATATTGAAATGAGAACAGAGCCCTGCTGGGAAACGTGTACCTCTTAAAACTTTAAACACAGCACCCTGTTGAGTCTCCTTTTATACAGCTCATTAGCAGAGTCCTAAAATAAGATGTCACTGCCACGTCTGATTCTTCAATTAGTGTCACGTTGAGTTTTTATAACAGGAATCACTGCAGCAGTAGAAACACATCAAATCTAAAACAAGCCACCTGTCAAACTGATGAAAGAGAACAGAGAAGGTGAAGGATGAGCTCTTAAGAGAATTTACAGCCTCCAAATGCAGGGATACAGGAGAGGGTCAGGGAATAACTCAGTCTGACAGTTTGATTGACCTCTGAAACCAGAGAAAGATAATTTTGGTTTGTTTTCAAGCAGCAGATAAACTACCTCCATCCTTCACGAGATGACAGAGAGCGTCAAATATGAAACATGATACTAAGCATTCCAGTAGAAAATATCAATAATAACATTGAATTTCAATGATTAGCTGAAGAATGAGTTATGACAAACAGACAGAGAGAGAATGAGACACAGAAACTGCGGGTCGGCTTGAGCCCCGGTTCTTACGTTTCATCTCATCTCAGGCTGTGTGCAGAGTCCAGACAGATCTATTGTGATGGCAGGATCAGCGCTCACTAATAATTAATCAGATTCTGCAGTCCCGCAGCGGTGCGACACCCAATCCTCCGCTGGCCCTCAGATCTGTCTGCTGCTGTTGAGAACTTGTTTGGCAAGAGAGCATGAAGGCCCAACTACTATATTTACATTTCCTGGAGCTGTTCACCTCGACATGCCAAACAGCCACCCAGCCTGTGGTAGGAAACACAAATATAAAAGTTGTAATGTTGACTGTTAAAGCAGCAAAATATGTGTCTGTAAAAGTGAGTCGTGCACCTGCATTAAACCTAGAGGAATGTCGGAGTTTCACTGGCTCTGCGTGTTTGGAGCTTTTCTTTAACATTGATTCAAAATAAATCTGGGTGGTGCATTAAGCACGGCTCACGTTCATTAATAATATGATGATTTGGGGATAAACAAGCAAACCTACAGGAAATGCCACACTGTATATGCTGTATATGCCACTTTTTTGTGCTTTTGGTCTCATGCAGGGTTTGTGTAACCCAGGGGCACTTAAGCAGATTGTAGTGTATACTAGAAAAATTTTGCTTTGTTAAATCTGTGAGTCATTGTTGCCTGTGAATTGTAACTTCTCATTAAATTAAATGTGTGAACTCGCATGGGGGTGATTCTACACTTGTGATTGTTCTAATGTACTAACATTCTAATGTACTAAACGCCACAGCTAGACTGCATTTAAAAATGGAAAGACTTTTGGTGTTAGGTCTTTAAAAATTGATAAAATGTTAGTACTTGAAAACTGAACAACACACAAGCTAATGTGTTTAAAAGAGAGTAATGATAGCCAGTTTAATAATACAATTATATTCTGTTTAATATTAATTCAGAAGAACACACTTAAGTTTTGGTGTTGACAAAAGCTTGGTTGGTGGGGTAAGTTACAAAAAAGACCAGTTAAATGTGAATTTGCACACCTCAGGCAGAGTTTGTTAACATCAGCAATCATCAAATATTTACTGAAGCAAAAAAATATATGCCCAGAGATGCCTAAGCTGTGTCTATTTTTTTCTTTCCTATAAACTCCAAATAGACACATTCATTCTTTTCTTAGCATTCCAACCAAACTTTAGCCTCAGCAGGGGTGGGAATACGGGGCTCTGGCATTCCTCTCTGCTACACAGGACAGATGTCAGCGCTCAGAGGTGCAGATGTTTACCTGTCACAGATACTAAGTAATGGACAGAGCGCTATTCGTGTCATACATTAAAAACACACAGCGTCCTTCAGTCCTTCTTTGTTTCTTTAAGAATACTCAAAGTGTCTCATTATATACTGTACATCTGTTAAAAAGCTAAAAGTGTAAAATGTATTTTTAATCAATGCTGAAGCTTGGTTATAAGGTTTATGCTAATAATCTTAGTAGGTACATAGTAGGGTGTTTAGTAGGGTGTTTCTTTAACTATGAGCACTTTTATGTTCCAACTTTTAATTTTTATGTTTAATATATTTATATTAATATTTGTTTAATATATATATTTTTTTAAATAAAGCATTTAAAGTGTTTTAAACTAAACAATAATAACTTCAGCAAAGAGTAAAATAAACTATTTAAAATCCACTTAATATTGTTCCACCCATTGTTGGACATTTTCAGTAGACAAATCAATTAGTGACCAAGTAAACTTGTTTCTTTTTACCCTCCACAGGGTCGAAGTAAAAATTGCTCATAGTTAAAGAAACACAAATATGACACCTCTATATGTTAAATCAACTAAACTTCACTATTCAGACCACATTTTGCTGCTTTTGCTATTACAGCCTTATATTATTATTGATGGAACATGGTGATATAGTGCTTGGGTCTGTATATTGGCCCTCTAAATTTCCCTCTGAATTCTCATCACTGTCAAGTATTTCTGTGCGGTGAGATGAAGTGAGTGAAACCCAATCCATTTGTCAAGAGAAAAATAAATGAGGAGCCCTTATGCAGATAGCTCAGATATAAACAGAGCCATAAAATGCTAACGTCTCCTTTTAAATTTATATTTTCATTTATTGCAGTTTATTTTTTGCGACTCTAAAGGTTAACCCCATTAATCTCCTATCAAAGTATCAGTCAAAACAGCAAACACTAAGCTGGGAACTGAGAGACCCCACCACATGCCTCTGATTGGATCCTGTTGCCTCTTTGCATGACTTTGCTGTCACTATGACAGCTCCACCTGCCCAGAATGAATGACCAGCTGGTCCCGAGTATGATTTACAAACAGCATAAACTTACTCAGCAGGATCTCCAACACATTTGTGCATTCACTCACACGTAGAAGTGTTACATGACGCTGAAATCACAGGGTGCAGAGACTCAGTGACAGCAATAAATGTTTAGAGCTGTACTTATCACTTTTCAAAGGAGACTAGACCTAGTCCATGTAGAAGATTGTATGTAGAGATCACAACAACCTGGGTATCTGATCCACTATATTGCCTTCTCAATACCTTCCCTCTATAATAAGAAAATGACATAATAAAACCATCTGTCCTGATATTGGGCTTCCATGGTTAATCCAAGGTTTTGATGCCCAGGTTGGCTTTCATTTGTCAAGGTTAGTCTCCTAATCTCTAGCTTCTTTAAAAGACTGTACCTTTTTTCTGTTACAGTTACAAGGTTTGTCTTTTAAATATTAATATAGTATAAGGTCAGATTGGAAGGGAGATAACTTTTAGGACTCTCTCTCTCTCCCTCTCTCTCTCACACACTCACACCTGCTGCTACACATGCAGGACTGAAATGTCCAGTGTAAGCGGTTGGTCTGACTTATGGTACCAATAAAGTTTTCTGATTTAGAGTGCACAAATGAAACAGCTCTGGGTCTTGCTGTGGGAGGGGCAGTCTGACACTGTGAAAGCTGCGTGGAGGTCAATCAGCCTCTGAAAATCTTTTCTTTGATAAACTCAAAAGCTGTGTTTCAAACCATGTAGCTTCAGTGTATGTGGGCAATAAGCCCATAAGTGTCACGAAACCTTGTACTGTAAGTGAAGATATGGAATCCCCTTCATATGAAGCAACACAAATATCACTCCACACCGATTTCTTTCAGAAGAGTTTAGCGTTAGCTTGTTACCAGTGCAATACTCTATAGACATTAAAATACATGGCACATGAAAATTTTGGGTACTTCTATTCTACTAACACCTAACTATGTTTTAATGTTGAATAGAATGTAAGTATATATAGAATCAACATTGCTTATTTGGAATAAAGCACCAAGTGTCATTCTTATACAAATCTCTCTCTTATTCTTCCCTGTGCAATAAGTTATTAGAATTTGCTCTGTAAGTGTTTCAATGGTGAAAACAAAACTAATCTGTAGTGCAACTGATCTTTGGAGGTTTTGTTTTTGTGAGGCAGCCAGGCTGAAAAGATGCACACATTCTCAGGCAGTTTCTCTCCTGGAGGTGTTGTGACTGGAAATGAGTAAATAAAACCAGCAGAGCGCTGTGCTGGCCAGAAGAGCGGATACATCAGAGACCCTCCATCTTCCTCAGCGCTTTTATTTTCTCCATTATGTCCCTGTTAATGAGTCGCTGAGAACGACAAAGCCAATATATTGGGGTAATGCATCCAAGCAGCCGATATAATGAAATGGAGTTTATCGCTATAGCTATCTGTTAATGCGGGAGCTCTGGTTGCCCAGCAAGGGGGGGAAAAGGTCTGATCCTGGCATGGCTGTGGACTTTAGGTGATAAAATAAGGCTTGGGTACTTTTCTCTCTAAAGGTTCTTTAGTCTTTGTTTCCTGAAAGAAGCACAGACACGACTAATTCCAAAACGCATTCATATTGTTGTTTTATACCAGTGCCAGGTTCCTGCACACATCCATTACCAACCCAAACAAAAGCTCCTTTAGTGTATTTATTACTAGGCAAACTGGATTTAAATGATTAAACTTAATGAAGCAGACACCAAAAATATGCTGTCCTTTATTTTCTCCACAGAGAATCAATGTTATGCATTAGCAGTAAAAATTAAGTAATACTTTACCTAGGCATGTTGCCGCCTTTGATACATTCTCTTAGCAAGATATATTCTCCTAACCAAGGCCTCTTGGGGGAAGGATGAAATAGTTCATTTTAATGAAAGAGCTTGTGGCTGGTAATGGCTTCAATGAAACATTTGCATTTAGGAAAAATGTGTTGCGAAAATCTTGCCAAACAGCATCGTTCACCAGATAACTGAACGGCGATGTCATGCATGCCTATTTGGCATTTACAAAATAAAAGTATGCAGAAAATATGAGGAATATTTTTAAGATAAAAATGGATGAAACAATGCTTTTATTTATGACTACATAAACATAACCAAAACATATACTTGAACATAACACTTGAAATATAATTATGAGTGACTTAAATTATTTATTTTATTAAATGATTAAGTTACTCAATTATAATTCAAGTAATTTTGAAAAAGTCAAGATATTAGTTAAAAAATAAATTTCAGTACACTGAACTACAGTATATACTGCGAGCTACAAAAAATACATAAGGAGGCCAAATATTTTTAAACGTATACAATTTTGCATTTGACCAGAACCAAATGTTTCAGGCACAAATGAAATGGCACAACTTAATAATAACAAATGACAAAAAAATAGCAAAACACAAATATTGCTAAACATCCACATGTGCTGCACAACAGCCTCTGTCCTGCTCAGATTTACATTCTCTGAGCATCTCCATAGGAACAGATAGGGTGGAGAAAATGGCCTCATTGAGTGTCTGCATGCTTAAAGTGATTGGTGGTCTCATCTGCTGAATCCATTGCATTAGTATCTCCTGTGGCCCTCACTACACTCAGGCCAAAGAGCACTCACTCGTAGGGAAGATAAACTGAGATTACCACTCTCTGCCATTGCAAAAGTGCCATCTATCACCAGGGCCTCCGTGTGACTTCAATTACATTAACAAGCTTAATGTTAGTGTTAAAACACAGTTAAGGACAGGCCAGGGGCCACAGCTGAGCTAGAGGTCTGCCTATGACTAATGTCTAACCTGTCTGAAAAGCACAATGGAAAATTCCTTTTGGTCAGCTAGATATTTGAGGAGAGTCTGAATCGCTTTTCACGAATAAAAGGTATAACCTCCGTAATTACTAATTGTGTGATTTCTCTTGTGTACTTTAAGTTTATCCAGACAGGTTATTTCAGCTTGTTATCGGGAAAGCATTTATCCACTTGAAATTATTACTCCGCCAGGCCCTCCCACAGCAACATAAACAGTAGTGAATCTTCAAGAGTTATGGTTAAGCCTTTCCTCATTAGATGGGCAATCGACTGGCGGAGAACGAAGCCCAATTCTGGCCTTTATTGAGTGTAAAGGGGAGCCAGACTGACATTTACATCTCATGGTTCTTCATGACTGCATGGCTAGGAAATTCGGCCCATAGATCTCCCTTTTGAGGAGGGGTGGTGGGTAAAAGACCGGATCCATTTTAGTGCTTTGACTTATGAATCCTATGTGATATTCAGATCTGTGATAAAGAGCATATAAGAATAATAAATTCAATTTTGATGTACGACCAAATGAAAAGAAATTCATCTTCCCCGGGAGAAATCTGAAATTGGATTTGGGTAAAAGAAAGTTAAACCTGTTTTTAAGCACACCGGCAGAGAACTTTTTAACAGTTGGAAAGACAACATGAAAGCTTCACCAGGGAAACATTGTTCAAGTCTTGGTGCCAAGTGTTTAATGTTCAGCCTGGGTAAATATTTGCCAAGATTCACGCCAACTCGTTCTGTCATGTGAGCTTTGTGCATACGGCCCAGGCGTCTAATATTACTGGTGTGAACAACATTCAATGTCGGTGGGGATTCAATAAGCCGAGTTGTTTTCTGCTGACTACGCAGAGGCCTTAGCGAGATGCACTGCAATCTCACTATCCCAGGCCACTCTGCATTGCATATATCAACACATTTGCTCTTTTCATTCACTGGCAATTACACTTTATTCTTTGAGATGGAAGGTGGCATCCCAATGCCTAACAATGTCACAGAGGAACTCTTCCCTCTAAAGTGTGTGCCCTAAATTGGCTTTGGAGCCATCATCCAATTAGGCCTGAAATATGGTAAGTGTCAGGCTATTATAGTGTACCAAAAGAGGTGCAAAGAGGCTGAAGGGAGTGAAAGGCACAGAGCAAAGAGCAGTTTTTGGGAAAGATGTGTGGTTTGTTGATTTGTGCTTACAAAGCAGAAAAGGAGCTCAATGACGAGAGATAGTGAGGCACAGCCACAGGATCATAAATAAACACACATAGATGAATCTGTCTCCTGGGGACATATATTACACCACTAGCAAATACAACAGAAAAGATCAGTGTCTTCCAGACAGAGTGAGCACTGGGAAATCAATGCATGACTCTGCAAAACCTATTCTTTAGGCCACGCAACAATGGATGCCACAATGAATTATGAGCAATATTTGGTTGGAAGGTGACAGAGTTAATAAACATGACGCATGGTTATTTTCAATGACTTTGACTGGCAAAAAAGTCTGTTTTTGAAGCTGCAGTAAAACCAAAGGCCGTCTGAGAGATAATCATGAAACAAAGACACAAAGGCAGATCAATTTTTTATTCCCATCTACGTTAAGAATTCCAGTCTGATCAGTCAATAAAGCCTTCACAGAGTCGTAAGCCTGTCTCCTGTGCATCAAAACCAAAGAGATAAATAGCGTTCAAAAGCGACCAATCAAAGTGTGTATCATCTCGACAGGGTGACTGCAGAAGCCAATGTCTGATTTATATCACACGCTCACCAAATAGCACGGTAACTGCCGCTTCTGATGGCAGCTAAGGTTTCTAGTTTGATATAAGCTTTCAAACCTGTCGGCTAGGAGATGTAGCGTGGCTCCACTGACAGCACGATTGATTTTCATGGCTCTTAAATGCAGCCTATGCAAGGAGATTCAAGGACACTTCTTTTCCCAGGTAATGACAATAGTCTTTAAGAAATAATGGCCTTGATGATGCTTTTGAAAAGTTTCCAGGTTGCCTCCAATAATGAATGCCTGGTCGATGTCATGATGATCGATTCCATCCGTCTAACAGGACGCTGTTGCCACAATTTAATTGATGAGGAATGAATACAGGAGGTCACCCAGGAGCCGGTGAAATTTCATGTGATCAGCAAGGTTTCAAACAATCATTGGCGAACTGATGTCTGCCCCATATCTATAAGTCATTGTGTTTTATAGGCCATTAGGGATCTCTGGAGAAAGGCTGCATGGGGAGCGTGGCTTTTTGTCGAAATTAAAATGTCAGAGAGGAAGAAATAGAACAAAACAGAGAATCTGTAATTAATTACATGGCCATAAAAATTCAATAATCAGGAGGCGATTTCAGTCTCGAGCGCAGCGGTTTCTGATCATAGCAAGCTCAAATAAAATACATTCATCTTCATAAATTAGATTTTTAATCAGAAAAGCAATAGTTAAGGATACAGTATGATTCTTTTCTTGCAGCCTGCATGATCCTGCTGAGAACTGAACTTGAATGACTGCGGTTTAATGCAGAACATGTTGACGACTGATACACCTGATCAAAGCTGTTACCAGAAATCTGCTGCATTTAGGAGAGGTTTACAGATGAGTTGAGCTCATAGCCATCTACTATTATGACAAATATCACAGCCAAGCAGTGCTATGAAAGGTACATATATTATACTCTTAAAAATAAATGATGTTCAGCATTGTATAGGGTTCCTGATGTTTTTGTGGAGATAAAATAGTTACATTAAATGCTCTTCCAATCAGTGTATTGGATCTTCTAGGTAGCATCTGGTAAACAGCACCATCCACATCAATGTTCATCTTATTTTTCTGTTTCAGAAGTGTTAGCAAACAACCAACCAACTTCAATAGTAGATTTCTACTTCAACAACTATTTAGTTTGCTTCAGT
>JBAJNP010012858.1:0-12834 GCA_036877545.1 Yasuhikotakia modesta | reverse complement strand
GAGCTGATAGCAAGAGTTGCTAAAGCCCACCCAAGCCCTGCTGCTCCAAACTGGCTCTCCATCCTCAGCAGAGCTTTCTGAACCAGTTCACCCAGAGACTGAGGAAGAGACTGCAGACTGTCTTTCATCTACAACACAAACGACATCATGATCTTCAGCAGAGAAACAACACGTGGATCACTCCATACGTCTAATGAAAATCATCAAACAGAAGTTGGAACAGCAGAGCAAAATTTAACCTTCTCGAAGGAAGCATAATTCCTCAGTTCCTCACAGGCCAAATGGAGGTAAAGTGGACTCACAGAACCTTTCTTCATCAGCAGCTGTAGAAGCTACGGGAACGCGCAAGAACACATCGTCATTCATCATCATTCCATCATCATCATCATTACATCACCATTCCATCACCACACCAATGGACGTTCAACATTACTCTAGAAAAGAAAGTTCACCTGGTTATTAAAAGCAGAATCGCTCAGTTTCTTTCCGTACACAACAAGCTGCTTCAGCACAATCTCCTTCCTGTCCAGGAAAGATAACTGTCCCAGCGGAAACGACACGGTACCTTTTCTTTTACAAATAGTGTCCTGGAGCGATGATTGTGAAGTCACACTCAAAACCAGGCAGAGACCCTGTCAGAACAATGAGATAAGTAATACGTCCTTCACCTCAGCAAATGTAAGCGTGTCCTCTTACTAACCTTGGGGAGGTTTTGTGGGATCCATTCCGACACCTTTCGACCTTGACTATCACGTATGCGGTCGGCCCCATCTACAAGCAAGGCCATTGGCTTTCCCTTCCTAAGGTCATTCAACTGTTGGTGGAACTCTGACAGCAAGTCTCTGCAATGCAAGAACGGTTCTTAAATGCATCTTTTTTAAAAAAGCTTGTATATAATCACAGATTTAGTGATGGTAAAGGCACCATATAGGGCCTCTCTTACTTATAAGAAGTGTTTTGAGCCAACTCTACATCGTCATTTTTTCTTTCTCTCAGCCACTGAACAAGACATCGAAGAAGCTGCTCAACACCACAAGCCGATTGGCTAGCATCTGTAGAGTAGGATATGACATCACAAAAAGGGACACTCTCGTTTTTGCTTGAGGTTTTGAGTGCCTGGGCCAGGGCAGCCTAAATAAAACATTGAAATTGACATATTTCATAAACTTACAACTATATCACGCATTAGACAGTTAAACATGAATTGATGTTTGCAATTTATTGTGTTTGAAAAGCAATTTACCATAAACACAGTTTTGCCCTCTCCAGGATTTCCTTCAACCAGCAGAAGTCCTCCTTTATTTTGACATTCCTGGATTTTTTCTGTTGCCATTGAAATAAGTTTTGCCCTGCCATGAAACTGTCGCTGTTGGTCGTCCTGATGCACTTCCTGTTCTTTAATCTCAGAGGAAAAATCTTCATCCGTCTCCTACAAAAAACAGACAGAATTTGAACTAAAAAACCTACACCTTCTTCTTAAAGGACCAACAGAGGTATCAAACATAAGTGGAAGACAGAAAGATCTATGAAGAACCTCAACAAAGAGCTTCTGTAAGGTCTCCCAGATGTCCTCCAGCACCGCCTTTCCGAAGTCCTCCAGACCCTTCACATAGGGCTTTCCATCCACAACTCCACCCCACTCACATGGATAACTATGGGAACATCAAGCAGAGAACACAGAACAGATACAGCAGTGTCAGTTCTCACCGTGTATATTTACATTTGATAGACACTTTGTTTCCAAAAACACTTATAGTGGAATCAGGTATATTTTCAACTAGTATTTGTGTTCGCTAGTGAGCCTACAGTTCTTTCTTCTGGTAACACAAACTCCTCCAAAAGAGCTACAGAGTAACTGAAACTATGCAGAACTCACTTTTCTGTGACTTTAAATTCATGGTTTTTGATCCATGTTTTCAGGCTGTTCATTTTGGCTTCAGCTTCTTTGGATTCGGCTACAAAGTCTGTCTTCCATGCTACAGGCACGGACCTAAACATACAAACAAACAAAATGTAAAATAATTAACCAAACATCTCCATTGTAACACATGAATGTGTAAATATATGATGGAGATTGTAATACATTTTTTATTTAACTAAGGACTAGTTTTGGAAGGACCCCATGGTTAACATCCGTCAATCGGCGCAATCGCTGTTGGGATAAAAGTCTATATTTCTCAAACTATCAATGAACTACACCAACATTCCTTTATCCAATCTGACATCGAATGATGAAAGAACACATACTTGGAGAGCTCTGGCGATCTGAAGTAGAACATCATACGACTTTGTGCAGAGTCTGGATACAACGCTTCAAACTGTCGAATCTCCATTTCAGTGATGGACAACCCAACAGGAGCCGAGCCCAACTGACAGAGCAAAACATGAACACAATTACAGCAAACCACAGCAATGAGGCACATACAGTATGTGTGTTACTGTTCTAATGTGTACTGATTTTTAAGGAGTCTACTTAAGACTGAAGAATTAAATGACAGCTGTTAGACTAGCTGTATTTAACTAGCTATGCGAGGGTACTGTCCTCCATTTATTCTGCACCTGCCTTGAATCTCCTAACTAGCTTGCTAGCAATACTCTGCAAACATGCAATACGACCAATCACTCGTTTCGTGTCATTCCCTCATTACATCAGTTAAATGAATGTATTTTCAAGGCCAGCTCCAGTTTTACCCAGCTGTACTGAGGAAGTTCAGGAAGGGAGGGGCGTGGGGGCACAATGCCGTATCTCTCTCCCAGAATTCCGAGCAGAAGTTGGCTACGGCAGACCTCCGACAGACAGAGCTCCACAGTGCGGCTGGACTCCTCCTCTGTGACGCCCCAGCGCAGTTCCACCTCCTGCAGGTAGAGGCAGTGTGGCGCGGCGCGCCTTCTCAGTTCTGGAAATACAGTACGCACAAGAACGTCCCTCTCGGCGTGCATGTCTCTGAAGGTGGAGGAGATGAACACTCGAACACCTCGCCACCTGTGGAAGACGAGTCTTTCAACTTCTTTTATTAATATGCATAAACCTTTTAATGTCTTGTGTGCAAAACAGGAGTGAATGGGTGACCTGACTGAGCCTATGACTAACTTCAGGCAGGGAAGGCAATCTTTGCCATAAACATGTTTTGTTTTGCTTGCTAAAAATCTTTTTACATCTTCTGTAAAAGCCACAGGACCATAAAATTATCTACGTCCTATTTATGTGTATAAAATGAAGAAGGCGTGGGTTTGGACATCGTTCTGAACCGAGGGCAACTCTTATGCTTTCAAAGCCAGGTTGCTATTATTAGTCTCTAGAAATTGCCTACCTTGTCTTTAAAACATTCTCCATTCAGCTGAAATGCTCCTAATTAAGTAAAGTTAAATAAAAACCAAAAAACTCAGTTAAACTCAGAAGCCACGTACAAACTTTGACGGACCTATTTCAGGAAAAAACTCTGTTTAACCCCAGTGGTTTATGGGTAATAGAGCACCTGAGCTTTGGTGTGGCTGGCAGTGTGACGAGATCAGCCGCTCTGTCCGGTTCCGTTTTGTGCCCTTGTGGAGGAGGGATGTTGTAAACTCTGTCCATGTTTTCCACATGCTGAAGGAGTCTTAAAGAGCCTCTCTCTGTGACAAACCTACAATCACAGAACAGATATCTGAATGCCCACAGCCGCCTAGCCACAATGTCCCTCAGGTTACAGCACAACCAGATAGCAAATGAGGAGATGAAAGTCACACAGAAGCCACTGACATATAAAAGCATATATTAGGTCCTTATTACTTAATACAGCTAGGAATAAAACTACTTGTTTGACAATTGTAAAACGTTTTTCTAATGTTTCCATAAAGTAATGTAAAAAACGTCATTTTGAAAGTTCTAGGAATGTTCAAAACTTTATATCAACGCTATTGGTTATACGATTTTGTAATGCTTTTAGATGTTCCACTAACCAGTAAAGAAAAACTTTTTTGGGATACATGACACATAACATTGAAAAAAGTCCACCAATGTTAGTCCTACCAATGTGACGGCTAGAATGTTTTTGACAACTTAGGAACTTAGGAACTTTGGAGAACATTAGCCAATGTTTTGAAAACGTTCACATTTAGCTGGATAATGATCTTACTTCAGGATCTGTTCACTAAATCCATAAATCACAGCGTCTGAGTCCACTTTTTCCTCATGTTCCTCTGGAGCCCTGTTAAAAACAATGCAAAATGTGAGAAAGACGTTTATCTTTATGTTGGCCACATTTCTGTTTCACATTTCTGCTTAAACAAGTAGAATTTCAGACTCAAAAACTTAAAGAAAATCAGCAAAACCTACTTTTTTCCAAGCAGTACATTTATCACAACAGCATCACTGTCTATATCTTTCAGATAGTTATTGATAGTCTCCAGCAAACAGGTGTCCGCCCAGGAATTTTCAATCACAATGATACGATCCACCTGCGAGAGAGTTTTATCTGAAAATTCTTATCATGTCACCTTTT
Organism: Yasuhikotakia modesta; assembly: GCA_036877545.1. NCBI lineage: Eukaryota > Metazoa > Chordata > Actinopteri > Cypriniformes > Botiidae > Yasuhikotakia > Yasuhikotakia modesta. The sequence goes on along the minus strand of JBAJNP010012858.1, from coordinate 8,353 downwards.
TGCATAAAAAAGTGTAATGCAAAGTCGTACCTTTGTCCTGTCTTGGGTTAGCTTAGAGAAGAATTCAGTGGACGTATTGCCTTCAGGTGTTCTGTTGGGGTCATTTAGTTCCTGAAACAGAGACAATAAATAAAACACAAGGGCAAAAATGCGAGAAGGCCTATAAACAGTTTAAAACATCAAATCCACATTAAAAGCACTCTCCACATTTATCCTGCAGAATTTTCCCTTTTGTGGCATTCCCAAGTTCCTCTTATTAGCAACTAGCTTAGCTAAAATAATGCTAGCCAATCCAAACTCTCACCTCCACCAATTTCATTGTTTGTCTCACGTTGTCCAGTAGGTTGTCAGACTTTAATCTGATCTCATTGAAGTTCCAGTTATTCATAACAAATTGTGCGTGTTCACTGCAATGGTTTATCATCATAGACAGCAGTACAGCAGCCTCCTGGTTCTGTGACAGCAAAAGAAAACATGCGAATAAAGATACACAAATTTTACAAACCATTACCTTTAAAATTCAGAATTAAGTGCAACTAACTTTTACAGCATGTCGCAGATGCACAGAAATGCTGAAAATGAATACAGGAACTAATATAGAAAGATGAGACTGCATTGAACAGCTGAGAAATTAAACAATGTTCATATCTGACCGAAGCTGAGAGATTTGTCTCTTCGGCACTACTGGGGTCCTCTGGAGGGATGCAGAAGTCTTGACAGTTTTTCTCTTGATGAGAATCATAACCAGCATAACAAATCACAAGAGTGTGTCCAGGCAGAGGAGGAATATTAAACGAGCAGGAGATCTGAACGGCTTTTTCCAGAGCAGAGCAGTACTGGTCCAAAATCTTCTGAGTGTACAGCTTCTGACTAAACAATTAGAGAGCACCAAAAAGGTGTGAGAAACATGTCAAAATGATTTAATACTTCATCAGAAAAACTGTCTTGCTTTAACAGTGAACTATTCAGCAGGACGCACTTAGCTTTTTTCACAAGATTGCGTTTAGCGATGAATAAGCGGTAGATGAAAGGAACGCCCATCGTGGCCCTCAGTCTCTTGCGCTCTGTAGCGTTCCAGTCGCAGCTGCGGTAACGTTTACCCTTGCTCTTGGGCAGTTTCTTCAGAATACCTCGCAGAATCTCATTCGAGTTTGGAAGTTCCTTCGTAGACCCACCCGCTGAAAAGAAACTACTTCTTAAACTTCCTTATAAAAACTTTAAAGATCAACTGAACTCAACATCTTGAGTAAATGTTATTTTAATCCCCAAAATACTAATAAATATTTCAAAAATAACAAAATACCTAAAATAACACTTTCAGAAAAGCTGAACTACTTGTACTGACCGTAATCAACATTTTGTACTAGTTCTTAAACAGTATTACTACCACAACAAACCTAGTCCTAACCACCCCTAAAATCAGATAGTGATGATAGGTTTTGTCGAAGCCCTAACCCCAAAACCAAAACCTTACACTAAAATCTGATTGGTTAACAACCAGCAATAACCGAACCAGACTTACCAAATTTACTGAGCTCCATAATGACTTTATATGCAGACAGGAAACGGATGGGAAACTGTCTGCTCTGGATTACAGCTTCCTGCGACATCAGTTTAAACGCATGAATGTTTAGACAGTCCTAGAAAAGCGTGCGTTTCATTTCCAGCAGAAGTGAAAAGGCACCGACCTTTGAGGTCAGTCTGTTGATGATTTTACGATGATGTTTCTCACTGATGCCCACAGTGATCATGTTCCTCAGGTTCCTCAGCATAGCCATGAAAGGAAGAGATTTGCCATCTACAGTCACAACAAACCATGACAAAACCAAAACATTTACACACTACAGGTAGACGGTTGAGATGTTGTATGTGCTTATTGGTGTGTGTTTTCACTATTTTTACACATTTTGAATCTGTATGTATGCATCATAAGATTCACACCAATAAGTTTCTCCCAGGTGGCGGCTTTGTTTCCCTCTTGACTTAGTTTGCGTTCCCAAGTGTCCGGTTGCTTCAATTTCATCCGTTTTCCAGCTCTCTCACTGTCCCATACCCCACTGAGACCACTGCTAGAAAAGCTCTTCAGATCATTGGGGTACCTGTAGCCGAAACACACCACATGTACAAGATGTCACCCGCTCCAGTATTTTTCACTAACTTTGACCCTGAAACACTTTTGAGGTTTATTTACTGACGTGAACAGAACATTTCCTATTTGTAAAAACAATTTACTCAAGTTATTCAGACTCACTTCTTTCCCAGTAAGGACATGACAAATTCAGCAGGATCTTTGATATGAAGTCGTTTTATCATCTTCTTCAGACTAAAAACACTTTGTTTTTTATCCACTGCAACACGGTTCTCGCTCTGTAACTGTATTAAAACATACATAACATGTTCACAAGAAATGTGATGAATGTAATGTTCTCTCTCGGTCACAGACAAATCAGACATAAGAACCCAAGCTCACGTATTTCTGGAGAATGGTCGGTTCAATCCGGAGAAGGTCACCCCATTGCTTCCACTGCTGAGGGGTGGGTTGCTAAAAAAAAAGAGGGGAATGTGATCAGAGGTAGAAAATACAATAAATATATTTGATGTCTTACAACAAAATTTCAAAATTCCACAATCCCGAAATTCCTCAGACATATGCGATAATATTACCTTGCCCTTCTTTTTCTTTTTGTTCAACTTGCAGCGGTGTTTCCGCGTGTTGTATTTGGCCAGTTGATATTCACTAAACTGCTTAAATTTATCCGCTAGAGCTTTTTTCAGACAGGTGGGCAAACTTTTACTGAAACACTGTGTGAAAGAAAACGAGACGCAAACCACAAAACACATGATAAACATCCAATACAAAATTACAACCTGCATCGTTTTTGTACAACATAAAACATATTTCAAAGATCTCCACCATAGCTACCATTGAAGAATCATGAAATTGCTAATTAATAAAGGAGTTTATATATTTAACATACCGTGTTGTAGATTTTTATCACTTCCAGCCAATCAGCAGGCAGCTGTACTGCAGCACAAAAGTACCTTCTCAGGTGTGGCTTGGAATCAGGCAGATTTGCAGCCAGGGCTAACAGGAAGTTCGCAGTGATGCGAATGTTCAGTTCCTGCCTGGTATAGATGGCAACCTAAAGCCAACAGAAAATGCAAAAAACACACGTTAATACCAGACAACCAAACACACACACACACACACTCCTGCATAAAAACACAAACCTTGAGAAGGAACTGAGGGTCACTGGTGGTGATCTCTGTGGCTAGATTCTTCATCATCATCCACACGCTCGTCTCAACATCCCAGTCCTTCTCACCTGGGGTACAATTCTTACTAACCAGAGAGCAGCACACCATGTTCAGCAGGTTGTACTGAAGAATAAATGCAAATGATGCGTCAAAGGAACACAAAAAATACAAATAAGCATAAAGGAATAGACCTGCAATGTGATTTCTCAAAGACTCTCAGTCTCACCTTCTTTTTCTTCAGTTCCTCGAGCTCCATATCTTTACTTGGTTCAAGCTGCCCAAACTCCTCCTGAGGAGCCGTTGTGTGCTCCTCATCGTCATCTAAATCCAGGTCCAAAACTGGCATCTCAGAGGGCGGGTCCTGGTCCATCTTACCCCAGCTTTCATGTATGGCATCCTGTTAAGATACAATATTATCACATAAATTTACTTGATCTAACATCTCAATACAGAAAATAGCATATAAAGTAAATCATTGACAGAATTATGGCCCTTTCATGGTTCTGAAGACTTTAGGGTGGCAGTACAAACAACAGCTAACAAACTAAACTATGAAACTAAATTATGTGCAAAGTACTTTCATTTTATTTTGCATGTTAATGATCAATCATATATTCCAGCTTAATAACCAAAAAGCAAATGAAATTAATGTTAAATTTCTTCTATTTTTCCTTATTCAAGCATCCATATGTCATGTTTGTGCTCTGTGTGGAAACAACAACATTACCTGACAGGTTTCCTCATTATATCCCAGCAGGTCTTTAGATGAACACAATGTGGCTCCTACCATTCGTCTGGTTTCACTTGAGCTCTTTACATTCCTCTCTGTGGTGGACATAGAGGAACCCAGAGCTGGAATAACACCAGCAGTGGAAATTTGGGAGCATGTGAGTAAAGGATTTACGGAGCGACTGGAGGTAAGAGAAGACGAGAATGAAGGGTGGAGCGTGTCCGTCATTAGGAGTGAATTTGTGGTCTTCAGCAGAGGAGAGGAGAAGGAGGAGCAAGACACTGAGCTTTTGGTTGAAGATGACAGAAGACTGGAGGTGGTCTTGGTGGAGGACAGGCTTGTAGGTTGGAGGGCTGGACATGGTGAAGATGTGGAGGTCGGATTGGCCCAGGATGGTGATGTATAGAGATTCTGAGACAACATTGTGGGTGCCTGAGCCAGAATGCGGTTTCCCAGATCTGGACTGGTGTAGTTTGGCTGTAGTCTGGCATCTGTATCTGATGGAAGAAGAGTCAGTGCCCTCATGTCTGCTTTGACTAAAATAAGGAAACAAGGATGTCTGGTTTTGCCTACAACACGCCCTGGTTCTGGTTAGCAAGGGTGTGGATTATGCAACCATCAGAGTATATATTGCCGACACGCCTGGAAAAACAAACAGTGATGGTGGGACAAAGGTTAAAGAAGATAAAGGTTTGCATTCTTGGTAACGTGGACATATACAAGATGGAGTCAGTTTAGTTTAATTTCGTTCGTGGTTAAAACAAACTACGCTATAAACACCATCTTTATTAACATTTATCTTTACTTAAACGCCTTAAGTGTGGTTGCAAACACACGACAGCCACACAAACACACAGCACTAAACAGCCTGAAACTGAAAGCATAGGAGGCTGCAGTATTTAAATGGCAATTGCCGGTAACGTTGTTGCAAATACGTGCACACGGCGTTTACATTATCTAGCGCTATACGACCACCCAAATACGACAGACACCCACCTCCTGAAGTTTTAAACAGGGAAAAAGCCTGAAAATCTCAATCTCTGTTCATCCGTGCCGATCTTGTAATTGTATCGGAAGGATAAGACTTGACAACTTCCTACAGTGTCATAGGTTTTACCGTAAGAAACAGAGTAAAGCAGCACACCATGTGTCTCAGACCTGTAATATAAACACCGTGCTGGTGCAAATACAGTAAGACAGTAAAAAAGTTGTTTATTTGTTTCCTCAAACCATATGGTTTATATTTACAGGGTCTTTTATTAAAAATACAACCAGGCACAGAAAAGTTTGCAATGCATTGTTGCCTAAGGAGCATCCTGCAGATTTAAATGAAGAAACCCTCCTCTCCTCCGTCACATGTGTGACTTTAGTTTTGTTGACTTGTTCATCTAACATTGGCTTTCATCTGCTCCTCCGTTAAACTGGTATGTGACTCAATAATGTTTTTAAATAGAATAGAAAAATCTATATAAAAAGTTATAAACTTGTGCATTGAACTGCCATGATCATCTAAAAGACATTTCAATTACTCTGCTTTACATAATATAGTTTTATTAAGTCTATTTATAAAGTTATTAAGCTTTATATGGGTGATTTATTAAGTTATTATATGGGTGATATTTGGATTCCGTCTTATTTAAATATAAGCATCTTAATAATTGTTTAGACTTTATGTAACTTGTTTCTGTTCACGTTACAACGAGGCAGATGTTTCCTGTTTAGGAGTCGCACTAATGTGTGTTTCCTCTATATTCTTATGAGACTGAAGTTTATGAACACATTTTATATGAACACAGTTTATGCCTTTATGAACACATTTAGTAGATATTCAACACAAAGTGCTTTAGAGTAAAACATATATAACTGATCCAGTTCGTTTGGGTTATGTGTGATTTTTTGATGCACACTTTTGTTTGAGAAATAAACATTACCTAACATTATATTTCCCATCTGAGGAAATTAAATGTACTTTAGCACAACAAGTGAAACGTTGTTTTATGTTTTTCCACTGTTGAACACCAGATGGCGCTGTTAAGGACGTACATCAGTGTTATTCTGCTCCTCCAGTTTGGACCGAACCTGTTGGATGGAGCTGAACCTCAGAACCGTGGACCTAAAGGAGAGAAGGGAGATCGAGGTTTGTGTCTGTGTGGTAAAAGCATGAGTTGGAAATGATGTGTCAAACAGGTGATGGAGAAAGTATTTCGTTTTGCTTTGTTTTTCCTCAGCATCGATTGTTCAGGGACCACCAGGTAATACAGGCCCACCTGGACCTAAAGGAGAGAAAGGAGACACAGGTGACGACACACTGATATTAAACAACATAAGTTGTATTAGATTACTGTAAGTGCTTTTTTCTGTGGTCAGTTTCTCTCTTATTGCTTTGCTAGTTTGTCGACAAACTCATAATATTATAAGTTCAAACTTCAAACACCTGATAGTGGGTTTGCTGCCCAAACCTTCTTGAGAATTTCAGCCAATGAGAGCATCTTGTTGCCAGGGCTTCCTGGAGGAGACGTCAAATCTGAACTCCAGAATATAGACGCCAATATTTCCATGATTCCCTTCGTAGCTAAAGGAGAGAAAGGAGAGCCAGGTTTGTGTGCTTTGGTTGTATGAGTGTTGATATTTATTGAGACAGTGATTGAGAGATGGAGAATGTTTTGATTTTTACTTCACTGTCACAGGAGTGGACATACCGGGAGAACAAGGTTTAATTGGTTTTCCTGGTAATCGTGGTGACATGGGGCCTCCAGGTATATACCAGCAGCCTAAAATTATATCTCACATCTTTATACATCATTAAAATGTCACAGCTCTAGTTAATGCTTAAGATAAAAAACAAAAAAACAGAGGGATGATTTGTTTTCATGAATGGAAATATGTATTATTCTCTCCTTTGTTTTCCTAAACAAAGTTTCCTAAGTTGCTAAATGTAAATTTAGTTTGAATTTAGTACAACACACAGACAAAGAAGTCAACCAGTATGCAAATGTACCTCAGTTGACCCTCACAACTCCAACACTTTATTCCCACCAGGTATAAAAGGCCCAATGGGGTTTTCTGGACCACGTGGTCCGGTTGGTTCTTCTGGACCCATGGGACAACCAGGGTTTCCAGGACTACAGGGTATCTAACATTACAAGTTGTATTAAGTTATTTTATGTGTACATAAGGTATTTAAAAGTTCAATTCAAATCTGAAATTGAACTTAAATGTGAGAGGTAACGTTTTGGGGTTGCCAGATTGTATGGTTTTATGAATTTCAGCTAAAGGGCTCGCAATAAGTTTGGTACAAATGTATTTATTTTATTTTCAGGGATGCCTGGACCTGGGACTCAGTCCCTAAAATCTGACATTCAACATTTAACCGCAAAGATTGCCATGATTGAGAAAGCTACAAGTTTTGAGACATTCAGAAAAGTCGGGGAGAAATATTTTGTCTATGACGGTTTTGTGGGAACTTTTGATGAAGGGATTAAATTGTGCAGAGAAGCCGGTGGGACGATGGCTGTGCCCAGGAATGATGATGAAAGCAAAGCTGTGTTCAAAGTAACAAAAGCTAGTGGTTTAAAGTACCAGACATTCATTGGAGTCACAGACAAAGATAAAGAGGGACAGTTTGTGGACATTGATGGAAAACTCTTGAGTTATACCAATTGGGCTTCAGGTCAGCCTGATAATTATGAGGGAACCCAACACTGTGGTAGTGTTGTAGTGGACTCTGGTCTTTGGGATGATGTCAGTTGTGATAAAAGACGTCCTATTTTATGTGAAATCGAAAACAAATAGCATGTATAATGAATTTGCATAAAATGAAGAAAAATATATTGAAGTTTTTTAAAAACATATAAAACAACAACAAGAAATAGGGCAAAAGATTTAAGACTAAATGTAAAACAATGCAACACATTTTCTTTCCAGTCAGTCTGTGGTTGTAGTTTTGCTGATCTTTGTTGAGTTGAGAAAACAACTGCGAGAAAATGTGATTTTTATATCCAGTAAATGCACAATGTTTATTTACGCACTAGAACTATTATTAATTGTATTATTGTTACCTACTAACATCTACTCTAAGTCACTGAAGTGTATTCAGTCATCACAGTTAATGATGAAATAAACTACCAGCTTTAAAATTTTGTTTACAAAAAGACTCTTATGTAACTTTTGTCTGTTCACCTTTTTTATCAGGCAGATATTTCCTGTTTTTAAATCACACTCAGTAGATGAATTTCCTCCGTATTCTCATGAGAACAGTGAAGTTGACTTTAATAAAACCAAAGAAAATATAAATAACTTCATAATTGCTCATAATTGGTCTCATACAAACATACAAAGGTTTGATTTTTGTATGTTGCAATATTT
>JBAJNP010012857.1:0-12836 GCA_036877545.1 Yasuhikotakia modesta | reverse complement strand
TGGCTGTAGAGAAATTTTAACTGAGGTCATCTGCTGTTAGAGTGTATTTTGCTACTCTAGAGAAGGAGAACGGAGAAAAGGAGAACATGTGACAAGCACCCTTATATGATGCAAAAAATAAAAATGAAAAACAGCTAAAAACAGAAAATGATATTTTTAGCCTTCCTGTTAGCTCAACTGGTAGAGCATTGTGTTAACACCGCAAAGATTGTGGGTTCGATCCCAGGGGAAGGCAAGTCCTGATTAAAGATATGTGTACCTTAAATTCACTGTAAGTTGCTTTGGCCACTGTAAATTTGCGTCTGCCAAATGAATAAATGTAAATGTTAATGATTTTCATGAGTTACTCTAATGGGCTCTGTTCTTACACTAGAAAATGGACGACACACTGAACTGACTACTAAACACACTGACAATAGCAGAATATTCACCAAAACAAGCAATAATAAGCAGCCCTGGCCAAGTGAATTTGGAAACTAAAAAACTGTAACCTTTTATACCAAAGCTTTGACGTGAGAGCTTTCCAGTCTTTTATCCTCCTAGCTACTTAACTCCAAAGCTAATTACTCTTGTGCAAAAAGAGAGAAATTCTAAGAAATGTATTACACCACTTACTTTTACCAGTTATTATTTTACTGTCAGTGCTTTACAAATGTAAGCAATTTAATAATTATATTCAATTTAATTATATTCACACACTGTTATGACTTGTAGGTCCTTTAAGAGTAAGTGGAACTGAAAGAGACAGTCACCCTTAATTCTCTTCACTGCACTTATGGTTTGTGACAAGCCTTATTACAGCAATGACACCTCAGATTACCTCACAGAACACAGTCCGGCACACATCTGTACATAGTTAAGCACTTTATAAATCAGGTGGCAAAGTTTAGGTGTGCCCTGCAACAACTTATGCTTTTAAACTGTAGTTATGTTGTACTATTTATGAGATTACTTGTTTCCTAGACGTTTTGTTCTTGAATCAGTTGAAAGCGGAGTCTGGGACCCTCATTTGCATGCAAGAATTTTAACCCGCATTTGTGCACAGGCTTCCATTTATGAATAAACAGAATTTTTGATCAGTCTTTCTACACCAGTGAGTGTTCTGACACCCCTGAATTTAAAACTGGAGAATCCTTTGTACATTTTCTTGTGTGGGAAAATCACACATAAGAGCATAAATAGATGGTTAGATACATTATAAGTTATAATTTCATGATGGATGGTTATTTATTTGCTATTTAAAGAAGGCAGTTTAGTGATTTTAGTTTAGTGTTTATTTTATCTGTTTGCTGTTCTGTTAGTGTACTGGGTTGATTCCTGTGGTCACGTGTTCATGCAGCTGTGTGTTGCTGTATGTTGGTATGAGCATATGTGGATGTATACGTGTGTGCATTTATGCATGTTTGAGTACGCATTTACACGCATGTATAAGTGAGAACAGGACAAATTGGAAAAGATGAAAAACTGTGTCTATTTGTGTTGTTTATGAGTACATTGTTTTGAATTCATGAATTCACGAATACTATAGCTGTGTGTGTTTAGCCATTAATATGGGTAGCTGTTGTTGTTGAAACTAAATGTCACCTTTCCTCAGTTTTTACATACACGACTGTGTCATCTTTGCCGTAATCAGGGAAAAACAATTATTTCTATATATATATATATATATATATATATTCAAGAATTGCTGAACAGACACTAATTCAAGGTTTCCAAAATGGTATTAATATACTGAGAGTATCTGTACATGAAAGGCGTGACCTGTCGCAAGCGCGAGTTGTGTTTCAGAACCATGGACAGCACCACACTCAGTTCTGAGGTCTGCTGTCTTTTTCTTATGTTATCTTACAATGTTAATCGAGGTAAAGCAAGAAAAATGTTAATCGCATGTGATTTTAAGCATTCATTTAAAAATACAAAAGATTTTAGAATAAGATGATAAAAAGATCGAGTAAATACGTGTACAATACAATATTTTATTAGGCGGGACATTATATAGGGACTTTTCTTTTTCCACAACTTACATCTGTGAGCATTGTCACTGAACACTAAATCAACCAAAGCTACTTATATCCGGAATGTAGAACATCATAATGTAAATATGTATTTTAGAAATCAGATGCCTGGGAAAGGTTTTAAGTCTCCATTGGCTGTTATATGACTTATTTTTTCTTTTAAATAATCACTGTATAGCAGGTGGCCTACATTTGGCATGTTTTAGTATGTTCAGCATCCAGACGACACATCATTGACGGCACAAAACAGGTTCGTCCATTCGTGCAAAAATGCTTTGGGGCCGTCAGCACTTCCGCAGCTCCTTATCACACATCTCACCGGAATCGTTAAGGCTATACAGACACAAAATAAAGCACTGATAAATACACCTAGTTCGGGATTGCAGTTCTTCGTCATAAATATCTTCTCACTTATGTATTGTTCCGTTTAATTGACATTTGGGAATTTGTCTCCACATCCATAAGATCCAAGAACAAGCGCGACTGGCCAAAAAAGGCGAGAACTCCCTTTGGACGCGTCCGTATTCAGTTTTGCTCTATTTTGACGCTATTTGTCTGCATCGCAAACAGTTTTTGATACTTTTCGTCCTCGGTCTCTTGCAAATGTTACTCGCAAGCCAAGAACACGATTGCGAGTCAGTTAAAGGGGAAAGACTAAAAATCCAGAGAAGGTGGAGTATTTCCATCCGCCCATTAGATTCCCTCTTTCTAACTTGAGATAGACGCGATCCTCGCGCTCCACCATCAGCAGAACTCCGTTACTCGCCGCCTCTCGCGTTACATCTTGATCCCCAGCGAACGCAGATATAACGGGATACTCATTCTGTATCAGGTTAACCTGAATAACGGACAGAGGGAACTTTAGTCCTTTGCAAACCAAAAAGTATCTGATTCCATGTTTTACAGTATGGGATGTGGTTGCAATATCGGCTGCTTACACAACTTCGACAAATGAAATGTCGCCCTGCTCACCTGTATGGTTTGCCGGTTGTAGACCTTGACCACATGAAAGCTGAAGCTGTATATTCCTCTCCGTGGCGCGGTGAACACACTCGCTTTGAGGTCGAAATGATTGCCAATGTTTACTAAGACCTGAAACAAAAGCGACACTGCGCGTTACAAATCCACTGGCAAGGGTGGAAGTTCACAGTGGCACCTGCGATCTGTAACGCTGTTCATGCCATTGCATCTGTCCACATATATATTCAAATGGGGTCAGATTTATTACCTACAGGTCAATCTGAATTACTGCCCCGGGTCAGCTGTTATCAGTCTCAACACTGGGGTACATTTTTGGTAACTTTTTTTTACAGTAGGAGCGGATTTTTTAATGAAGCCACCCCATACAAACCCACACATGCAAACCAATCGATAATAGCTGACCAACATCAAAATTAAACTCAACAATCTTATTTTCACTTTACAACAAAGATGCGCTACGAACTGCGGGCATCTAATATCCAATGCGTATTATCTAAGCATTGCTGGCACTTTTAATAGTTTATGTGGCTTTGTGAAGTTTCTGTCTAAAAACTTTCTGTCTTTAAATTCATTAAACTTGATGGGGCATCTGACCTGGTCAAAATAGATGGTCATGGACGTGTTGCTCATCTCCGATGGTTCGTGGTTTGTCCCTCTGACAGCCGAAAAAGCCACTTTGGCGCTACCGGAGCGGACAGATATCCCAAGCGAAGAGGTGACTCCTCCGTCAGACGATGGGTTGGAGTCACACACCACCAGACACTTCCCCTCCAGAACTATGGGCTCCGTGTCATTCTGTCCCAGGCAGAACCCCATGCCACATCCCAGGAGAAAGACGACAGCCAGCATGGCAAAGGGTCCGGGACAGGCTGCTGGCACCATGATAAGAACAAGAATCCTGTGCAAACTGATCTTAACCACCAGCCCCTTGGAGGTTTGTTGTGGCTGTATCACCTAGTCCAAACTAACCCCTCTCTCTCTTTCTCTCACTCTTTTCTCCCTCTCTCGCTCTATAACTCACCGTCACCCGCTCTCTTTTCTTCTCCGTGCATCAGTTTGATGTCAGGAAAGCGCTCAGAGTAGTTGCACAGTGTTTCCTTGGGGAAAAAATAAATATCAAGGCTTGTCACGAAACAACAATTATCAATAATAATCAATACCAAACTTTCTAACAAATTTTAATAGCAGACTTGGAGACATTAAAATGCGCAACAAGATGCGCAACATTTGATCCAAATTAAAATACAACAAAGTCAAGGTGCGTTTATCACATTAACACAAATAATGAAAATTGCCTCGCCATTGTCATATTTCTAGTAAACATCTTTCAAGCAACATGTTGCTGATGAAAAACAACATTCAAACTCTCCTTTGCTATGCCTGTGTGTTTTACCTGTTAAATCCATAGTTGTGTGTAATCCGTGTGTTGCTGCTGCAGTCTTGAGAGACTGTGAGTGAAGAGTGGAGAAAAGCAATAGCTCCTTCATCCTTTTAGAGGGCGATTCACGCCCATCCCTGCTTCTCAAGTACAGTAATAACTGTGGAGCGCATAAAGTGCTGGATGACCAGCCCCGGGATTAATGAGCTGGTTTGCATAAGCAGTTGAATCACAGTCAATAATTCAAACTGGTTTTGGCTACATCTGCATTCCTGCAGAATCTTAGCTCTGGTACAGGGCACGTGCTTTGTCGACAGTTTTACAGACAAAACAAACAGACAGATTATAATGAATTAAAGTTTTCAGGAATTTGAAGCCCTTGTGGTTTAGCTTAATAGCATAAAACTGGTATGAATGCATCTAATATTACTGGAAAGCCCTTTAAATTGAAGTAAAAAATCTCGTGCGCCATCCTGTGGAGAAGTAGTGCTATGACCTATTTGATAAAAAATTTGATGAAATTTTGTTTTGACATTGTCTATATAATAATTTGTAACACTCTATATATCTATGTTCTATAATATGTATGCATTTCAGCCGAGCATGGCTCCATGTATGCATACTCTAAGTTTAACCTTCACTTAAATGTTTCTGCGCTTATCTTCTCGGTTTTAAAGGCATTTCAGTGTAGCTAAGATGTGAGGTTACTCAGTTCCTTTCGTAACCTTCCTATTTAATCGTCCTAACCTTTCTATGTTATTCATTGGTAATATTATATACGAAAATCTGATGATATCTTCTGAATTGAATGGAGGTGGTAGCTTAGCCCATAATGGACACTTCACAATATAAGCTTTTTTAATACTTAAGTGCCTTTTATAATACTTAAACTTAAATATGCAAAACATGCAACAGTCTGCAGCAGGACTAGTTAAAGCTGTTAGGATGAACAAGTTTGTGTTCATTGAGTCATTTCAACATCGTCTTTTCTCGCAGGCTCTCCACGCACCTCCTGTGACAGCATCGCACCGTGGGTGCAAAGTGACAAGCGCCGTGGAGACGTCGAGTGTCCGGGAGCAGTGGTTGACCTACGGCGTGCAGAAGGGCGAGAAAACATCAAATGTCAAGCTTGGTGGGCGCTGTTCATGCCCACGGGGATCAGCAACGATGTACGTTATTGTGAATGTTAGGGCTATTTGCTTTGACAGACAGCAGACCACCATCAGTCGTAGATTTGGTTAGATCAGGGGTCTTAGATCCATGTTTCTGGTGGATGTTTCTAGCACCTGTCCGGATGTTTCTAGCAGTCCTGAAGACCCTGGTTAACTGGTTAAGCCTAATTAGGGTTAAGGAAGACTAATATTTTTATTAAAGACTAATATTTCATTGATGTGTATTTTTTTTATAAAACTGTCCACTGCTATAGGACAATTACAACAATTAGAGCTATAAGATGTATAAGATGTATATTTGCGATTAACAGTTAAGTTTAAGGCACTTATAGCTTTAGTGAGTTTTAATTGTATTTCAAAACTGCAATAATGCTTCTGACCTGTTGGAGGCAGTATTTCCCAAGTAATTCCCATATCACTTGCTATCCCTGTTTCTCAATTTATTCTGAGTTTTGGAAGCGCGTATTCAGATTTTTGCATCTAAGAAAGAATAAAAAAAAAACAGTTCGTCTACTGTATCAAACCATTAAAATAAACAAAGCTATATGAGATTTCATATGTTTTAACACCGTACCTGCACCGCGGCGCGTTAGGCTGGTTGCCATGACAACGGGAAGCCGGAAGAGAAAAGCGGACCGGCACAAACACGTTTCAGTGAAAATATTATGTCCTCACAACCTGCGAAGCCCAGGACTTTAGATCGCGGTAAAGTAATATCAAACTTCATGTCAAGGTTTGTTGTTGTGCTGTATTTTCTCTTAAATGGTTTTATGATACAAAGATTTACAAGCTCGTCTTAATTCTCTGAACAGACACAGAAACCCGGCTGTGCAACAGTCGTCTGTTTGCAGGATGGCTTGCAAACGCACCTTAAAGACTCATGGAAACTCTTTTGAAAGGCAAGTTTGGTTTACAGACTTTGTGTAAATGTAGCCTAAACGTTACAGTATCTTACATCCAACTGAAGTTGTCTTTAAACTTAATGTTAATTTCTTATTTATCTACCTTACAACAGACTGCCACCAGAGATCATTTTTAAGATTCTATCATACCTGGATGCTAGTTCTGTGTTCTGCATGAGTTTCACCAACAAACACCTCCATGAACTATCCAACAGCAAGTGAGTGGGTTTATTTCAAACTTGTACTTTTTTAAGACAATCAAAAATGTCTTATTTTGTTTTCCCCCCTATATTCCAAGCAGTGCCATATGGTATCGCCTTTACGTTCATGAACATACCAAAACGAAGAATAACACTCAGAAAACCAGGGTGATGCATGATCTTAACATGGTCGGTGTGCAGGAGAAGCCCAAAGGTTACTGGAGAAACATGTTCTTCAAAGAAGTTTCCAGCCTTAGTGTGAATAAGTGCAGACGAAAACTTCAACGTGTTGATCCTTATTCAGGGATGCCATGCTATACAGAAGAAGTCTTGAGGTTAGAATTTACATCTTACTTGTGCATTAAAATAATTCTGACTTGTGTGTTTTGGGAGGGTTAGCCTGGCTAACAAGTGAATTAAACACATTTTGCACACCTGGGTGGTTAAAAAATAACAACAATCAATAGTGGAAAAAGTCCTGCACATTGTCTAAGCCATCAGAACATCAATAATACCTGACAGAGGTCTTTGATGTTGTGGTATTTTAATAATATTTTGCAAGTTACAATACTCATGTTTTTAAAAAGAAAGCTTTTGTAGGCAAAATTTTAGAGTTGACTGGATATTAAGTTGCATTGTTTGTTTAGACTAAAATGTATTACAAAGTTTATAATTTGCAAATCAGTGTCAGTTTAATTTACAAGAACGAAGTGAACAAACCACAAATGTTTATTCTGTGTTTTTGTGTCAGATTTATGTCTTTCTTCTACATTTCTTACATCTCTAGACATTTAGTTGTACAGAATAAGAACTTCAAGTCAAAATAATCTTCTTTTAGTAATGATCTGTCCAATCTGTGGAACGTAGCATATAACCCACCGAATACACATGAGGTGTGTGTTTCTTCCTGCAGTGTCTGTGCTTATTAAAGGTGAGTGTGAGAGCCGGCGTCTCAGATTTGCTCTGAGCTCCTGGGCCATTGGATACGGAAACAGCTGTGAAAATCTGCAGGCCAGGCCTTGCTGTTGTCTTAACCTCTGATTAGAGCTGCCGGGCCACTCAATGTTTTCCACTCAAAGAGTTTGTTTCGTGCAGAGGGAATGAAAATAATTGTGGTCCCCTCAGAAGGTTGGGCGAATTGTAGAAATAAATTGCTTGGCCTGTTTCTCTTGCCCAGACAAATCCCCATAGATTTTTCAGCTACAAAAACAACAGAGGATGTGATTTACTTTGGTAATAATCATCTCTGCTGACTTGTAGACACAAAAACAGGCGTAAACGTCTCTGAGACTCTGCTTGTATCTTGTCTCACAGCATTAATTGATATCATATGGTGTCATTGACTTGTGATTTGTAGTATTTCCCAAATGTAATGCCAGTTTCTTTCAGAATTAATGTTAGCAGTGGTCATTTATTTTTCATTTTTACCTTCTTGTTTTAAGCATGTTTTTAGCAGGAATTAGGATTTTCTTTATGGGAAAAATGGCAAACCAAAATAAATAAAAATAATTCTAATTATTCTCTTAAAGCAAGTCTAACTTAACACAGATTTGATCAGATTTGAACTTTTGTCCCTTGCAGTTTTCACAGCAGCTTAGAGACTGGCCAAAAAATACATCTGTCAGAAAATACCATCCTTCATGCACAAAAACAAACTTGTTTTATATTTATGTTAACTGATTAAGACGTTTCAGTCCTTCCTTGTTGTGTTTTCTACATTGTGGTTCTTGCGTTCCCCACCTCTCTGAAAATAAAAGCAGACTTTTCCCTTAAATGATCTGAGAGCTGAGGTGTCAGAAGATGTTTGTGTCATGTGTGTCTGACAGGAGTCTGTGTGTTACATGGGAACTCACAGTGACTGATGGGAGAAGACAGCGGAGTACCTTTGAGCGGTCACATGCCTCATTCGGCAGCACGGCTGTTTTTGTGGTCTGGGGGGCTGTGAACTGGCCACCTTTATACCAGCTCACCTCACTTGAGCTTTGCGGTGTGCTGCGGGTGCCCATCCATTGTCCAGCTGCTTACAGGTGCGGTAGAGACTAATGTTAAAACATTACTCCAGTCAAAATGAATGATGTCATCGCTCTCATCTGTGTCATTCAGGCCTGCCTGGAAATCGGTTATGTCCAAAATAATGCCTAAAGGGGAAAACAAGGAGTTGTGTGGTTCAGACAAGCTTGTCAAGTTAATGTACGTTGGGCAGGGCATAACTTTGGGATTTTGGAAGGTAGTTTCGACATTTACTTTGAATTAAACTGATTATTTTGTGCCAGATTATTGTGCCACAAAGCAACAATTTACTCTGTTTCTCGTTATCAGGACGGATGGGAAATAGCCTTTGTTATGGTGAATTTGCACACTCACAGACTTGTGGAAAGAAGTCTTCATTCAGCTGTTTGGTATTCCTTTGTTTTCACTTGTTGGCTCATGTTTTTATCAAGCTGTGCGGTAATGATAGACTTTTGTTCCAAATAAATTACAAAAGAGAATTTCTGATGAACGTTCACATTGATTTTTGTGTGCAACACATCAGTTTATGGCCTAACAACTTTAGGCCATAAAGGAGGCTAAAGGCTCTTTAGTTCTATGGATTAATTCTATAAATAATTCTATGGTTTGGTTGTTTTATTCACTTGAAGATCACAGTCTATATTATAGTTGTACGTCAGTATTATGTTCTTTTGTTATGTTAGATCGCCATCATCTGGTGATACTGGGCACTATGTAACACACGTCCCTGACTCTTTAGGCTGCTGTCATGCTGTTTATCTGTTTCACGTCTCAACAGCCCTTATAGCAAACAGATAAATGAACACCTATTTAGTATTTAATCACATCCTTAATGTCTCTTTCTCTACACTAGGCCATGTACAGCAGCTGAAGTGAGTGCTGTGTTTGATGACGTGGATCCGGAATACGGTCTCCATGGATACTCTTCTTACATCGAGCTGCACAATACGGAGACAGTGATCATGTCCAACCGCGTTTCCCAGCTGTTCGGCAGGAGAGGCAAATGCAAACCTCATAGTGTCTTTATTTACTGTTAAAATATGAGTAAAATCTAAAAGAAATACTTGAGAAATGAAATTTCTATCAAAGGCAATACTTTATAGTCTAGAGTTGCACATGCCCAACAGTAAATGTAGAAGACTTCAGTTTTAATCATCATCATTTAGGAGTCGGACATTGTAGTGAGTTGCAACAACAGTAGATGGTGCTAGATATCTAAAAATATGTAGCCCAAAACTTTAACAAACTTTTATTCTGGTTTTGCTATTACTGCTGTTTCCTTCAAGAAACGCAAACCTGTGCACTGTGGTTTGATGTTTCTGTTTTAGTAAATTTCTTCAGTGTTTATTATTTCTAAAAACTATAAATTAAATATTTATGAAGTATTTGTTTAAGTATATTGTTCCCATTTCACAATGTTGTAAGTATTGTTTCGCTGTGATAGTAAATATTGCTCTTTCACTGTAATCTGTAGATCAGATTTCTGATGGCTACCTACCACTAGAAGTGATCAGTCAGGGTAACAGATGCTTAAACACTCATCTGGTTAGTGATGTCAGATTGCCTTGGAGGACTGAATCTCTGCATGGAAATATCAAGGTACAGTGTCACTAAGCTGGTTCAGGTACCAGTCATTCAGCTTTGTGGAAGAAATCAGTTTGAAATACAAATTGAACGATGGTGAAAATACTAAATTTACATAAATTCATTTGGCAGACGCTTTTATCCAAAGTGACTTACAGTGAATTCAATGTATACATTTTTAATCAGTGCTTATATTGTGGGATCGAACCCACAACCTCTGCGTTGCTAACACAACACTCTACCAGTTGAGCTATAGGATCTCCTTTAAGATTCATGTTTAATGATATAACTGTGTTTCCAGGGTTGTTGTATGATGAACCTCACAGTTTGGGATGAAGCCCAGCAACCCTTTTGGTGTGTCAGTGCTCCTGTTGTCCTAACAAAAGCAGATCAAGACGTGGTGTCGTTCGATGCCGATGGAGAGAGTTTCTTCATCCTGTACCAGGACTCAGAGGGGAGGGTGAGGATAAGGCTAAAACAGATGGAGTATGAGGACAAGTATCTCGTGGTTAATCTAGTGATTTACATTTCTGTCGCCAAAGTGAATAAGCACTTCAGGAGAGATTACTGAGGCCTTGATATAATGCGTTGTGTCTTCAATCTGTTTATATTATGACCTTTAGCCGTATTTGTCTTAAGAAACAGCAGGGCAGCTTAAAACAGTCAGCAACATAAGAGTTTAATCCTGGATTAAACTTTTGTTATGAGAATTTAAAGAGCTTTTCAGGTTAACACTTTTAAGTTGATAAGAAGTTTTCTACATTAAACGTTTATTATAATATCATCAAACATACATCCACCTGTACATATGCCATTTTTAGAATCTCATTGACAGTGAATTCAGTCTTTAAGGCAAATCTAACATTAAAACACCAGTTTGGAGTAGTGATGTGTTTTGTAAGTGCTTTCAAAATCACACTACGTCTTTAATAAACGCATTTGATCCGCAAAGCATTTTTGCATCAACTTGTCACGAGTACAATTCATTATAGTCATTTTGATCACAAATATTTTCATTTTAGTCTCGCAAAAAGGCTTATGACGTTCAGTGCGTCCATTTCATTTGATTTACACATTTTTTTTACCCATTATACCTGTTTTTCGCTAAGTGGAATGATTTGCATAATGGATGGTTTAGCTAAATGCTGCGTTGCAGAACCAGCGGAACGTCTCTTACCGCAGAATATGACTGACATCTTGTGCGCCTGCCGGTTTTTAATATATTATTCATAGTCAATAGACATTGCTCTGCCCGGGAGCTAGATTATGTTCTTTTGTCAGCATCAAGTTACACTTTAAATCTCTGTGGCATTGGTTTATGCAAATTTAATAGTCCATAAAATTTCATCTGAAGTGCAGAGAGACTCTGAGATGCATCGCATCGTAACGCCAAGGGCATTAAAATGTACGTAATGGAATTTTGCCGTGTGACTTTGTCAAAAATATTTTGACTGTGACTTATAAAGCTTATCCGTGTTCATTTAGCATTAAGAAGTCCCTGGAAATCACTGTATACAGTACAGTGAGATGTTATGACAGTGCAGCCTCAGCAACTGTCGCTCCGGCACGTAGCTCGACACAATTGCATTTGGTTGCGGTATATGATCACGTCGTGCCCCTCTGTAACTGATTCTATTGCAGGCGTTTTGACGCCATTCCAGAACTGGAATAAGATTCCGCTTAGGTCAGTAATAAGAGGTGCCGATGTTATACAGCTGGCAAGAAACACTGACATAATAGGAAAAAAAAACTGGATAGTGGGGTAATGGGATTGCCCAGCACTCTCGTCTGCTCAGAGGTCAGTCTAACCTTCAAAACTGCCTTTTTCACACATTCGGTCTCACTAGCACAGGTTGGTTCTGTCTGTAGGCTGTGTGGGAGAATTAAATTGGCCTCTGTCATTGTATTCAGACTGTGTTAGAAGTTTGCCTGAAGGTTAACAGCCCATATGTTGCCCTAATATCAGGATTGTACTGCAATAAACATACAACTGTGTAGTTTTTACAGCTTTTGTAGGGCTAACCCAGGGGGTGTAGTTTTAATGCAATATCTGGTAATGTGGTGTTTACATGCCATAAAACAGACCTGCTAATAGTAAAATGAGACAGACAATAACAGGTTATTAAAGAAAGTGGGTGCTGTACTGCAATAATGGCCTGCAATACAATTTTGCTAAGTGGTTTTGATTTAGTAAGATCAGGTTGTATTTAACTACATGTTGTGGCTGCTAAAATGTGCACTCTGATAAGTTTATGAATATTAGTAGGATAAAGAGATATGAAGTACTTATTTGTTTTGTTTTGTCTGATGTTTTTTATTGCTGGTAGTTAATAACTTTTGCATTAGGAAAACCTAACTGCTGTAGTGTTGTTTTTTTTTTGCACTAGAAAGTCCAGTACTTTACTCTATCGACGACATTGTTGCATATTTCCAGTAGAGGGCAGACTAGTAAAATGAATTTCTGTGGGCATAACGTATTGAAACGCTTCCATATTTATTATCTGAGACTAGAAGGCAGTTAAAAGGTATTATTTAGCTATTTCATTTCTGACTGACTGACTTTAACCATCTCTAAGGTTTATAAGGATGGTTTA
>JBAJNP010012856.1:0-12836 GCA_036877545.1 Yasuhikotakia modesta | reverse complement strand
TGAAATGTTTCAGTGAGTTGTCGGTCCCTTTCCTCGTGTGAACTCGACTCTGCCGTATTCGCCCTCCATCACTATCACAGCAGTCGACGTGTGTGTGTGTGTGCGCGTGTGTGCGCGCGCGCGCGTGATGTGAGGTGTGTGCGTGATGTGAGCGTCTCTACCGGTCACACGTTCACACTCGCACCGGTCCTCCACCAGAGACACAGGGCAGGTAAGAACGCTTTCTCAATAACATAAATATTCAGCTCATTTTTAAACGACATATGATCCAGTGAGGAAGACCAATGTATTTGTTTGCCTCTCGCCGTAAGCATGCGATCGATGCGCGTGACATCCTTCACCTCCAGACACTGCAGCGTATAAACAAGTGTCGTCGGACAAAACAACTTTAAATCAATCAAACCAGATTGTATCTCATACCGGGACGGCGTGTCTAAATTCACAAAGACTTGCACTGATTTTATTCCCCTATTGTCATAATAACAGATGTCCTCTCGTGTCATGGTGAATTATTTCGTACGCAGACTCTTAATTGACACGCGAGCAGATGTGACCTTGCTGGTGGCATCGGTTCGGCTGGTAGAGATTAAAGGTTATTATACGCTCGTGTGTTTGATATAATGTCCAGTTACACAGTTGACACTCCTTGCGACAAATAAGCACTGACAATTTGTCAAGGGTCATGTCGGTCAGTGGATGTATCAGTCAGGTTACTTTGCCTTCGTTTTTTCTTAATTGTAACTATAATTGGAATAGATGAGAAGTTTCACAGTACCAGTACTGCTGATGGTTAGAAAATGCCATTACTAACTCATTGCTGCCTATTTAGATAATTTAGTCCAATGTTTTCGTAATCGAGGGATGAATCTTTCATTTCATTATATATTTTAAGGCTGTGTGGGACATAGAGGGGATACAGCTGTCACACTCTAATTGTCTGGCTTTACACACCAGGGAATTTTCCATATAAAGCTGTTTTTGAAAGACAGTTTCTTTATATGCAAATTCTTATTTTCCCTTCACCCCTCGTGCGCCCAAAAAAATTATGTTGTCACATTATATGGGGTGATTGTAAAATCACAATGGAATAGCAAAATTCTAACAGCAAATATGTAGAAAGTAAATTAAAAAAATTACCTTTGTTATTGCTTAGAATTATATATAATAATACATGTAAACCATTTAATGACAGGAAAATGTATAAATGATATAACTGAAAGCTCATATACTTGACTGAATATATTCCAGTGTGGGTTTATAGTAATTTAATTGCTATTTGAAAATATAATAAGACAGATTTCAGCTAGGGGTTTGAAACTGTTATTCAAATGACAAGCGAAAACACTTATTTATAGCCTGCATGACTGCCCCAGGTGAGGACTAGTCCCTACATAATACATAATAAACTGAATATGTTTCAGTATCTTGGTGTTGTTAAGAGACATGTGCAAACCTATAGTCACTTTCTATTCTCCCACTTTATCTTTTTGTGTTCAGTATAGATATTTCCACTCGTCTCCACTGAACCATTGTTGTAGTTTGACATCATCCTGAATTTTTAATGCTGACCTGTTTTCACCAATGCCATCCTATTACACTGCCCTTCAGGTCTCTGTCCGCACAGATGGGGCCGTATTCGATGGCCTTGCTGCTTAGAAGTCTTATTATTCTTAATAGCATTTATTATTATGTTGAGTTTTCAGCAACAATTTGCACACTTGGTAAAACGTAATAACTTTCATTATTAATATCAACAAACTTCATTACAATATATAATGCTTTAAAGTTAATGTACATTCCACAATAATAAATCTTTGATTTAGATATAACAGACTTAACCTGTCATTTATTAATAACTGGACATAATTTGTCACAATTCAAATTATTATAGCGTCACTTAAATTTGAAACTGCTTTGTTGCATTATTTGTTAATATTTGCTCCAAATTCTATAAAATATTCATATGTGTTGCATATCCAACAATATGAGCTATGACTTCCATTAGACGTATCGCCTATGAATGCATTAGCCTCTCAGTTTTGACTCTTTATATTAATTTTGTATGAGCTGTTGAATATAAATGTATTTCTCTGCGTGGCATATAAACATCAACACATACTTAGATTGGCTAAATAAGACTGTGCTTATTGCATCCCCACTCTGTCAGGAATGTCTATAGTGTTTTCTACAGTATAAATCTTTACTTGAAAGAGCGTTCTGTCTCTTTCACTAAACATCTGTCCCAAGATACCAATGTGTAGAAGCGCTGAGCTATTAGCCTGTATCAGATAGAGATGCAGAGGCACATTGCTAATGTTATGTGACTACCATTTTTTCTAGCACTTTCTTTAAAGAGTCCCCTATTGAGTGCCCGCTTTTCTCTAAATTAAAAGACTGATTGTTAAAGAAAAATTGTAGACTGTTTAAAAGAATGGAAATGTTTGTAAGGGAAGGTGTTGGGATTGCAAGTTGTTGCCAGGCAACAGGAAAATAGATCAGGACAGACAGAAGGGTATATAGCTGTCATGTGAAGAGAAGGATTGATCTTTGCTAATTGTTCTTTGTTTAGCTCAGTGACATCAGGCAGGGGGTCCCAGGAAAAGTAGAGGGTAAGATATGATATTGGGGACATGAAGCCCTGGCTGCTGGTCAAAAACATACACACACACACACACACACACACATTCCTTGTCGTTTAATGTGGTAAAAGGTAGAGGAGTGTGAAGGACAAATAAACTCGTCTTTCTGTTCTCATCTTTCTCGCCTTTATACTTTTGTCCTTTTTAATTAAATAAATGTCTCAGGTTTAATACAATTAATCTGGTCAGAGCCAATAACCTTGTAGGCTGGTGACCTGGATTTGAGTCCTTGCACATGATGTTTCCTGACTTTTGCTCCCATCTCTTTCCAATATGACTTCCTGTCTTCTCTGTGCTGATCTGTAATAAAGCTATCAAAGGCAAAAAATACAGCTGAGATGTATCAACAGCATTTGTTGATACATCTCAAAATGTTACCACAGAAATAGATTTTGACTACTTTTGACTAAAAAAAAGTGTTATATTAACACACAATGGAAGTGCACTGGGCCAGCATTCTCAAGGTTGATTTGAAATATGAAGCTTGTATTTTTGTTATTTAGTAAAACTGTTATTTTTGCCTTTCTGAGGTTTGGAATACTTTTTCAGGTTAATAATATAGGTAGATGAACTTATGTTGTAATGTTGTACCAATATAATTCCTGTTTGTCCTTGTGCAGATTTTGCCACATAAATTACCACATAAAGTAAATTACTTTATGTGGTAATTATATTTAAAGTAAATCCTGAAACCTGCACCATTATCTTAACACCTCCATATCTCTTTCTATCGTGCAGGTCAATGGATCCGATGCAGTCCATTCAGAGCTGCCCAATGCCAGAGGAACCCACTGGAGTATTAGGTCTCCACAAAACTCCTTATTGCCAGATGGGTGTAACTGAAACCCCCCTGATGGTTGGACATGCTCAGGCAATGCAGACAAACCCAACTAGACAGGGGAGTGTAAAACCAGGCTTGACTTCACATGTGTCAGCTAGTTGCATTAGCATCAGTCGTCCCAGGCCGGCGTCCCAACCAACCAAAACTGCACTTAAAGTCTCCAGGTTTTCTGAGCCATCGTTGCAGGTTAAAACTGTCTTACTGTCAAAATCTCCAACAGAGTCACCTTTGTCTTACTGTAGCCCCCAAAACCCACAGCTTAGCCCCACCTCCCAACCTCACCTCAACCCTCCATTGTCCATCCCACCGACACTTCCAAGCCCCCCAGCACAGCCCGTTCACGCTAAAACGCAAAGTAACCTAATCGCTAGACCGGCCCTCAACCCAAACCCCAGCGCACCACCTAACACCGTCCCTCCACCAATCATAAGCTCTGAAACGCAGATACCCAACGCAGGAGACTGTAACAATAAGCTGAACCAAGCCACCAGTGAGGAAGGTGATTTCAGGTAAGATGTCCTTTATATGCCTCGTCCAATTACATCAGGCTGTTCCAGTGATACAATATTATGTGACACGTTCGGTCTTCGCTTGATTCTGCTGGGCTTGCTTTTAGTCACTCGGCTGAGGAGAATCTGACGGTTTATGGATCTCAAGACCAGTCATATGCATGGCTGAGATTTTCTGTTCCCTCAAATCAGCATAATACGTCTATCAGAGGCTGCTGACAGAATGGACACAGGAGGGTTTAACTGGCAGCATTCCGAGAGATACAAATGTCTCCCTGGATCCTTCAGCCTGTCATTTTCAACAGCATCCACAAGCCGATGATAATGTGTGATGCTGTTTACTCACCACACATGTGCTCTAATTAGCAATTTAACAGGGTTTAGACTGTTTTAAAGCCATTAAATACAACAGGTGACATTTTCCAGGTTTTTTTATAGCGCAATTGTAAGAATGACTCACAAAACCACGAATGTGAAATAAAACCTGTCTATCAATTTGTAAAATTATAACTGTTTTCTAAAACCTAACATGACAACATTTTAAAGCTGATTTGCAAGTCTGAAACAAAACTGAAAATATAATGACTTAAATCTCATGTTATTGGTTGAGCCAATATTGCTGTGTTTGGCTGGTCAGAATGCTCAAACAAACAGCAATGTTTTGACTGCACCGCAGTGTTTACACTGTTTAAGGAGCATTCTTAAGTGTTTCCACATATTAAACATCACGGATACATTCATATATTTTTCAGTCACTGAGGTTTCATTTCAGTTAGACTGTTGCAGTGTGTTTGAAATCTTACATTAAGTCTTTTTAGGGTGCACATTGTCACTTGGAACGTGGGGTCTGCTATGCCACCGGATGACATCACTTCCTTGTTTGGTCCTGGGATTGAAAACAGGAGCACAGATATGTTTGTTGTTGGGTGAGGATGTCTGACCTTATCTATAGCAGCTTGATGCTACATATCCTCATTGTTCTAAATGTATTAACCTTATATGTATTATTTATATTAACCTTTTTCTTTCTGTCTTCTCCTTTACTGTAGGCTACAGGAAGTAAACTCTATGATAAACAAACGACTCAAAGATGCTCTCTTCACAGACTCGTGGAGTGAGCTTTGCATGGACACACTCAGTCGTTTTGGATATGTGCTGGTCAGTATTAATACCAAAAAGTTTGTCAGCTTTGACTCAGGCCAAAGACAAATTCATATCAGGCCTAACTGTAATATTTTTGCAGGCCAATGTGTAGGTGGGTCAACAGGCAACACAGCCATTTGTATTTCATAAGAAATACAGAAATTTCTTTGTTTTATTTGAAAGAAGATTTCAAAGAAGTCCTATTTCTATCCTCAGCCTTTAAGTAGCAAAGAAATCTGAAACAGAATGATTTATTGGCAAGTGTGGTTCCACACACTTTCCTTAATTAATAAAGCTTGGAATTGTTCTTGGAATTTTCCATGGAATTTTCTGTCTTTGGAATTTTTCCTTGGATATTAAAGCTTCCTTGACACATCCAAGTTCAACAGCAAAACCCATAATAATAAAATGAAAGAGAGCACATATGAAAAATGTAAAGAGATATAAAGAGGATAAAATGTGAGCATTCATTTCAATAAAATACAAATGATAGCAGTAATAAAGCGCATGAAGCAGATAAATGTCTGAGAATGACACAGGTGTCAGATATAGACACAGAAGAAACAAATGAGAAGCTAAAATGTCTTTATTTTCTATAGGCGGCGTCTCAGAGGATGCAGGGTGTTTTCCTGCTGGTGTTCTCCAAAATGTGTCACCTTCCTTTCCTCAGGGGGATACAGACCCAGAAAACACGCACCGGCCTTGGAGGCTGTTGGGTGAGTGCTGGGCCGGAGTGTAAAACCGCAGCATAATCTCAGGAAAAATTGGGATGTTGGTGGGGCAATGCACTAGCAACGCTGTGCACTAGCAATGCCATGGTCATGGGTTTGAATCCCATGAAACATCCACTGCAATCTCCTTGCAAACTAATAGGCGGGATACAGTGGGAAACACTCTGTGTCTGACCTGTCTTCCAGTGCACAACACACACACCTAACATATACAGTAGGTTCATCTCTGTTTGATCAGTAACAGAGAAAGCACACACACATATACACACACACACAGCTCTCGGTTCTCCCTGGTGCATTACCCTGAGAGAGAGAGCACAACCCGAGGGAACGCGGCACCAGTGCCGCTAATAAACTGCATGTCACTGCACAACCTATTTCACCCTTGACTGAACAGTACACCCATAGCAAGCTGTTTAAAGGAATAGTTCACCCCAAAATGATTACTTACTCACCCTAAATGTCAGATACAATGACAGTTCATAGTTACCACGTCAGTCAAGCTACAATAACCTACGTAAATGCTCATAAAAGTTGTCACATCAACAAATTGGTGCATCAGTGCCCACACACCTGGTATAACATCAGTATTGACGTTCCTGTTGTGTCTCATAACCAAATGGGGTATCATTATATAACATGACATAGCGCTCATGACTTCTTCTGTGGCGCTTGTGTGGTGGCCTTTAAAGAGCTTGGCAGATGTGATCATTGTGATCAACTGTTATATTACAGCATAAAGGATCAGTAAATAATGACAGAACTTGACTGTTCCTTTAAGAACTTCTTGTGTTCCTGCTTAGCTCTTTTCAAAGCATCATCAGTTCAAATCCTGCCAATTTTTCACATCAGCATTTTGTGACATGTAGAATTATTGCCATTTGGCTGCTTGAAAAAACACTCAGAACCAAACTGCTGTATTATTAATAGCTTTCCATTATTCTCTCTGGCTCTTCATGTTTGTCTCAGGGGAATAAGGGGGGTGTGAGTGCACGCATGATGGTGTTCGGACACCCCGTGTGTTTCCTCAACTGCCACCTGCCGGCTCACATGAGGAACCTGGAGCAGCGCATGGAGGACTTTGAGAGCATCCTGCAGCAGCAGCAGTTTGAGGGCGGGGCCGCCGTGGGCGTGTTGGATCACGAGTGGGTACCTGGGAAAAATGCCAGGGCTTATATTATTAAAACAATCTTTGATGTTAAAGGATTAGTTCACCCCCCCAAAAAATGCTGTCTTCATTTACTTCCTTTATGTGTCATTTTAAAGAATTTTAAGCTAAACTTTTCCATGCAACAAAAGCTTATAGTGACCAGGAGCTTTCAGGCTATAAAAAGCATTTTTTTATATAAAGATAGTAACAAACTGTTATTATTTTTGTAGTTTCTAAATTTGATTATGATTTAAATAATATTTTTTGTCTATGTTAAATGCATGCACAACAATAGCTCAGACATTCTGAAAAATAGTGGGTTTTTACAGGAAAGGCTCCTTTAACAAGCATTTATGTTTGATTTGAATACATCTGTGCAGCTAAACTCTCTTGACTGGTTGTTTTTTTTGTGGTGAAATGTTTGTATTGTATTTGCAGTGTGGTGTTCTGGTTTGGTGATCTGAATTTTCGGATTGAAGGCTATGATATTCATGTGGTGAAAAGTGCAATTGAGAATAACAAACTTTCTCTGCTGTGGGAGAAAGATCAGGTGAGACGAAACTTTTAGACTATCATGCAGGAAACTGTTTGCATATGTAAATACAAGCCTGAAATTAACCTTTAACATGTTGGATAATAACAAAATTTCTACTTTGTATTAATCAGTAGAGATTCTGTTAAATAGTATAAAACAATAACCATAATGTTGTCCATTATTAACCATAAATCATATAAGATGTGTTACATTACCAATGTTTTGAACATGTCTGAATACAGTTTATTAAGTCTACGTAGTTCTACATAATGCCACCAGAGGACAGTATATCACTTTATAAATGATACTGTATCTCTACAGCGCTTTCAGAGCCGCACGCACAGACCTTATGTTGTCTTCTAGAACAGACTGGAGAATAACATAGAACATTTTTGTCACGTATTGTCTGTGTCGCAGCTGAACATGGCGAAAAAAAGCGAGTCTGTTCTGGAGGGATTTATAGAAGGGCCACTTCACTTTCCACCAACTTACAAGTTTGATGTGGGAACACACACTTACGACACGAGGTGTGTGTGAGTGTCTTATATGACACATTTCTGTATGACATACTGTTTCATTACTTTCTTGGTTTTTTAATGTAACCTCCTAGTGCCAAAAAAAGGAAGCCTGCATGGACAGATCGCATCCTGTGGCGTCTGCGCAGAACTGGTTCCCCCGTGCCGTCCCATAACGCAGCCCTGCAAAGGGGTCTCACCTCGTGGCTGGGCGGAGCCACCAGAGTGTCCCAGCAGTTCTACCGCAGTCACATGGGCTTTACTATTAGTGACCACAAGCCTGTCTCCGCCCTCTTCTCTTTGCATGTGAGTCTAAAAATGGCAGAAAAGACACTGGATACTCTGGGAGCGAAGCTGCTTGTATTTTAGGAGTTCAGACTCATGTGGATTTATTATCTTAACACTTTGACATTTGGATTAAATAAGAAATACTGTACTTGCACATACTGTAACTTGTACATGAGACACTATTTAAACTGTATTATGTAACTGCGTGACAGATTTTCTTACTTATAAGTATATGACGCTTTATAGTAATGACTGAAATAATACTTTTAATGTTTTGCACAGTGTTGAGTGTTCTGGTTGGTTTTTAAGGTCATTTTAAAGAGGTTTTGTGTGTATGCTAGGTGTTTGCTTGTTAATATCATAATGTCTGGATGTAATGGTCCCTAGATTCAAAGACCTTTATTAATACCAGAAGAAATTGCATTGAAGATATGGTTTTAGTCCCAACTTCCATGCCTCTTTTAATAGTCAATGAGATTTTGTCTCCCTGTCTTTAAATACCCACTATTATAAATTTATAATATAAAACAAATAATAAATTTAAGTCACTCATTCCTCACGTCACACGTCCTTTAAACAAGAATTTAAGGTTAAATTCATATTTGTGTAACTCATTCATCAGAATTCATTCATCAGTGTTTAACACTTAAGTATAGAAGTTTACTCATATAATACTGCTAAGCTAGTTACCAACACTCAGCTATACCATCTTCCTCCACCATCTTCAGTTTCCCTTCAAGGTTAACCAGCCATTAGTAACACTGGAAGTGGAGAAGGAATGGACCAAGTTCTCTGACGCTACAACCAAACTTACGGTGGCTTCAGGGTTTCAGAGGAGCTCGTGGGATTGGGTGGGACTATATAAGGTAACGAGCAAATGATACTATTTTAAACCAATGAAATGTTTTATGCTAACTGTATTACCTTTGCCAGGTGGGATTTAAGCATCACAAGGATTATGCTGCCTATGTGTGGGCCAAATCTGAGCATTCCACTCAGGTAAGAAACAAATATTAAATCTGTTTAATTAAATCTTAAATCTGGCAGACACTTTTATTTAAAGTACCTTAAGCATTCAAGCCTTTTACATTTAATGTGCTCAACCTGGGAATCGAACCCACAACCTCAGTGTTGCAAGCACAGTGCTCTACTAGCTAAGCTACATGAGTTAAGCAACTTGAACTTGACCTTTTGGGCCTAATATTGTCCACTGGGTTTTACTTTAATCCCAGAATCCAAGTACTCAGATTATTTTGGATTTAAAGATTTTGAATTAGTGAACAGTATAAATGCTAACAAAATACCAACAAAGAGCTATTTCAGACAGTCTTTCATGCAATACAGAGTTTACGTAAGGCCTATACAATCTCCTAACATCAAGGCTATTTAAACCCCTCAGGCTTTGCTTGGTCTAGCCAGGAACAAAGTTTGCCTAGCATCTAGAAACATCCTTTCCTTTTTTGGTCTAAACGTTTTTTCACGACCTTCAGGTGACATTTTCTGAGGAGGATTTACCCAGAGATCCGGGAGAATATATTTTGGGATACTACAGCAACAACATGAACGGCTTTGCGGGGATAACTGAACCGTTTCAGGTCTACACTGCACTCCCTCAGACAAATTCTGACTTACTTCAAATGCAAATATTGGTTCGGTTTGAATAAACAACATAGTAGCTAAGAACATGTTACTCTAAGGGCACAATGACTCAGTCAGTGCATCCTGGCATTGCCATTGTCAACATTGTAAGTATTGATTTGGAACCATTATTTGTATTGGAGGGCGACAACCACAGATTGTAAACAAAGAGTCAATTGCATTGGTGTATTTCAAGTAAAGCACATAGTTGACACAGAAAGAAAATGACAACGACAGTATTTAAAATATTTACAAAAGCATGTATGACACAAATAGTTATTTGAAAAAACTTCTATCTGCAAGTTGATGAAACAGAAGCCCTAAAAACATCATTTTTTTATATTTAACTGTGAATTTCTGTGTAAATTTCATGAAACATGTCCAACACTCACTCATTTTTATAATATAAGCCTAAAATCAAAAGAAAAATAAAAACTATTAATTCTCCAGCTGTTTTGTATGTGTTTACTGTACATTAATGCAATAGTCTCTAAATTGTGTTGATTTAGAATTCTGTGATGCGATAATTTATTCGATTTTAAATTGAATGATTAAAAAAATTACTACTATAAAGAATCTTTTTTGCATTACAGTCGAGAGAATTAGATATTGTTGAGAATTGGGGTTGGAAATGTGTTCCCTTTGTCATACAAATATTATCAGATGCAATTAATAGTCATCATTTGTGGTGAAAAACCTGAAGTGAATTACTGTATGACCTGAATGTGTTCTTGACAAGTTAAATGACATTTACTCTTCAACTCATTTCCTACAGGTGCAGCTGCCCATGTCCACACCCCCTGCGCCGGCGTGTCGCTCGCGCTCGGACAGTTCTGATGTCAGCTCTGAGGACGACAGCACGCTGGTTCTGTTGGCTCCCAGCTCCCGTAGCCCCAGTCCTGGAAAACGGCATCACCACCACCAGAAACGCCAGCGCAGCCGTAGCCCAGCCGTACCGGCCCTCACCGCCTCACCTCTTCCCTCCCTGCAGTCTCTCAGCCTCTGCTCACGACCCCGCGATGGACACGCCCAGAACTCCACCCCCCGCCCCTCCGGCAATAACAAGAAAGAGCGCCTGGTTTCTCCAGACACATTAACCTCACCCTCGCTAAGCCCACTAAGTCCGCGGAGCCCCGTGTCCCCTGGAAGCGGTGTCAGTGCTCCAGAGGCACTGATAGCGGCCATTTTAGGAGAACACAGGCCTGCTCTAATAGGCAAAGCAGGCGATACGGCTCTATGATCAATCCCTTATTCTCATTCATTTATAGACTTGAGCATTCAGCAAGACTTTAGCTAGCTTGTTGTAACACAACAATGCAATTGAAGGACAGTTCATTTCTATGCGCAAAAATCTCACTAGGTAACCTGTTCAGTCTGTACCTTATATGCATATCAGAGATTTGTCATGCTTAATTGCTTCACAAACTTTTCCTTATTTCTCAGTGTTGGCGTTGATGAAACTACTGTATGATATTGTTTTATTATTAATAATACCGTAGATTGTAATTTGTGGCAGTACTACTGCACACATAAAGCATTCCTTTAAACTAAACAGCCTTATAGTGCAGAACAACCTGACCTGAGGTAAAACTGCACTGTTGTTATAGAAGCAAACAAACAGTGATGTCAGCATTTATTTCAGCATACCGTCGGCTAGCGATCGACTGATACAGCCAATATAATTATGTAGAGGGAGTTGTGGCCATTGGTAAATAAATTGGTCAATACAGAAAGTTTTTGAAATTTTAAAATAAAAATACAAATTAATTCGTTTTTAGATTTTGGTACATTGTGACTTAAAGATGTGGTTTATTTATACATCTAATAAAAAGGCTGTGACATGGGCCGTTTCTTTAACTTTATACAAAAGGTCAGATTTCTTTGTGCCCATTAAAACACATAAGATGCTCTTATGAAAATTTTCAAACCAAATTTTGCACATATGATGTTCATACCAGGTCAAATGCATGCTGTCAGTAAAATCAAAGAAGGACACATCAAAACTAAGAAATGTTAAACGTGTACATTTTTGAATTCTTTGAATCTTCCCCTTTAAATTGTGCATGACCTTTCATGCCTTACTGTACTTACAGTAATATGATAAAACGCACCAATGTTCAACAAACAGGTTCATTTCTTATTAATGATTACCGGATCAAACAATTATTGCGCCAAATGTAATTTATTAGCCCGATTGTTTTATGTTTTGGGTTGCCAAGCTACACAGCAACTAGACAATATTTGATAATGTTGAATTGGTGGTTTTGAACTCAGCTCAACCATTCAGAATTCAGAACCAGGCCTTTATATAATACAGTTTAATGATAGCAGGATAAAATTGATGTTTTAAATATTAAACATTTGACATAATATTCATAATATAAACAACATATGAATGTTAAAACAATTAGCATTGAGAAAACTGTTTTTGAAACTAATGTGTGATACAATGACCACTTTCCAGCCAATCGGACGCCTTTAACAGATGATGCTGATAATGTCAGTCTGTTCCTAATGTTCACCAACGTTTTAAAGACGTTATAGTAACCATTGTATGAGTTACACATATTGAAGACATGTACACGTGCTGTAAGACCACCAGCCCAGGTTATAGGACAGGTTACTGATTAACTCCCACCCTGCTTTTGCTGAAATATCTGTCAAGCCTTTTCCTGAAACAATGTAAACCTTTGACAGAAGCAACTGACTGAATTGACCAATCAGAGCAGCTCTGGTCATTTATGCCATTTTGTGATGTTTGATTTGTGAGCTGAGTGAAGCTTGTGTGTGTGGACAATGCAAAATAAAGTATATATTTCAAGAACGTTCTATCGTTGATTGTAATGC
>JBAJNP010012855.1:0-12838 GCA_036877545.1 Yasuhikotakia modesta | reverse complement strand
TCCCTCCCTGTCTCCGCCCTCACCTGCCCCTGATCTCCCTCACCAACACCAACGGGCCCCTCATGAGGTTCCCCCGCGCTGGTGCTGGATGCTGGAGGAGTACAGTGGTTGTACATTGGATGTACCCGTCGTGAATGTCGCTGTCCCATCGTGATCACTGTTGTGCGCTATAAAACAACACTACAGGCACCTGAACTACAACACAACAAATTGCTGCAGAACGTCGCGCTTTATTCTCTTTCCGCGACACGTCATTAAACTTCGAATTCGAATCCCACTTATTGTGTAATAAACACTCTGAACACAAGCGTTCCGTACTGAAAAAGTTTTTTAAATATGTTTTATAGATGCACAGAATACTTGCACAATAATTAAACCCATGCAACAAAGAAATAGAGCCTGAAGTATAAAACTATAAAGTATAAAAATACGTTTGTCTTTAAAGTAATTAAATTAAAATATAATTTAAATGCATTTATTCTATTATAAAGTTTACAAAAAACGTTTTTAAAAGTGGTTTAAAAATGGGATAAATCAATATTGTTTTTTTATTCTTTCTCTAAAATGTGTATGTTTCAGAATGGCCAAAATCTGAAATCATGGAAAAATGTTCAAAATTATTGGAAACACACACGCTGTATTTTTGTATGTACAGTATTATATCTATAGCAATTACGATAAAACATTTGTTGTTGTTAGTATTTTATCTGTTTCGTTCATTGAAAGCTTTTACATAAGAGTCAACAATTTTGTTAATGTAAAAAAGTAAACAAGGCATTTCTTATGTATGCTTTTCACTGGAAAAACTTTTTTTGTCTTTCAGTTGGTCTTCAGTTTCTTGTGCACCACATGTGACAACAAAATACCAGTGTGGTTTTTATTTTAAAGAAAGACGCACACGATTCTGAAGCAAAATATTTCACCAAAAATTGCTTTCAGATGAGGTCGTAGACGTTTTATATTGTAACCTTTACTTTGGAGTATAGAATTGACTTGTGTTAAAATCCTAGTAGTTGCCAAGATACAGTGTTTGGGACAACCATCCCAGTCTTATCGTAACGAATCGTAATCTGTAAATTCATTTGGGGGACTTCAAATTACTAAAATATATTTCATTTGCTGTCACACGAGGGCGACAGTGAAATAGCTGGGGATATAAGACGAATGACTGATGAGTAAGGCACAATTGATGCAATATTTAGTGCACCTAGTTATTATAGTTATACATTATATTTTAGTTATACATTCTCTCAAGTCTGTGGTTTTGGGTCAAATTTGATCACTCATTGCATGTAGAAGATATGAGACAATTCCTTGCCATAACTGGATATTAATATACTAATTTTCTTGCAGATTTGATCTGATTTTAATTGTAAAGGCTCCTGACTATTCATTTCTATTATAATGTCGAGCAGGAGCTGAAAATTTATGTTTTTAAAATACGTTCAAGTATGTTTCTCCATGACCAGTTTTTGACTAAAATTGTATGTATAAATATTGTGTTATTGTATGATTTCTGGTTTCTTGGTTTGCTCTTCTTGAGTCACTCTGGATAAAAACATCTGCTAAATGCCTAAATGTAAATAATAGTATATTTATGCTTGGATGTAATTTGATTACTTGCCTTAAGTGAATTATTTATAATTATTTACATTCATTGAGGATGAAACACTGATACCATTTCATTTAGCTTACAGTTAGACCCAGCATGGACCAGTTTAGAGAAAAACTACACATATGTATCTGTTTTCCACTGACATAGATTCAAATATGTTTTAGTTTGGAGGGCCATTCTTATCTTACTCCCTTTACAGTTGAGCTGAGTGTTTAACATCATGAGAGTGAAAAATCCTGATATGGTAGCAGGTGAGAAGAGAGAAAACCTTCTTCTAAACTTTACTGACATTTGCAGACTATGTACACAAACATTTAGCTTTTGCTTCTAGGTTTCAAATACAAAAACAAACATTCTGTGAGAACAATATCTGATTTAATCATTTTTTTTGCGAAATAGTCCATACTTTCAGAAAGATTGTTACATCATGATACAGTGCACATTTTATGCATTTTATGCACACATTTATTCTAATGTGTTACACCTGATCTGATTACACTCCCATGACATTGCAGTTACTCGCCATCACAATTTTTTTTATGTTTTATTACAGCCTTGCCATTTACAGCTTACAAGTGATTTTACTTGCACACTGTTGAACTGTTGAAGTTCTCTTTCATGTATTAACCAACTTGTGTGTCACCAACACACAAACTGATGTCAAAAATACACAAAGTTTACATAAACATAATGGGTTAGTCTTCAGGGAATAAGAACTGTCCAGATATGCATCAGATTATTGGATCTGCTCATTGTCCTCAAGTGACAGTAGTCTATTAAAAAAGCTGCTGTTTGTGTTATTAATGTTATTTAAACAACAAGAGATCAAGAAATCACTCACTGCTCTTGTCTGATGAACTTTTTGACATTGAATAATAATTAATGTGTTTATTTTATATACTGCTGTGTTTTATTTTTTTATTTATTTTCAGTTTCTTTGTTGAATGCTAGGCAACTGTTAAACAGACCTACTATAGGCTTCTTAAAATGTAAAGCACTGTTTATTTATTTTTTAGTTTTCTTATGTTGCATTTGTCCAGTTGTTTATATTTTTATTGACATAAATAAAGAAATAAAATGAAATAAGGAAGTGAAATAATATTTTCGTCTTGTCACTCCTACTTTGGCCTAAATGCCATTCTTTTTTGTGTTTTGTTACCTTGGGCCATTTCTTTAAAAGGGAAATTAGTTTGGCTATATTGATTAGTAACTTCGTCTTAGAAAGACTTAGAATCCAAGTTTTAGAAACCAACATAGGAAAATTATCATGATAAGATCGTATCAAACGGGAAAAGTGGTATACAAGTGTGCACATTTACTATAGGAAATAAATCACTGTTCAGAAAACTGCAATGCACCTATTAAAACACGTCTTTGTGGCCCTACTAAAGAGCAATGTTGTAATGTTTTGTCTTTTACATCTATTCAGTACATATGTTTATAGCTGGTCATTTGATGATTAACATTACGGCGAAGTTGTAACAATTCAGTCACTCTCTACGTTATAGCAGCCACGTGATTTAAGAATCAGTGTTAAGCAATAAAATAAAGCGGAATATTTATAACGTAAATCATATCGATGGGAACGGTTTCACTTTGCCGGAAGCGGAAGTGTCACTCTTAGCGGAAGTGGTACTGCCCAGAACAAGCGAAGAGCGAGGCGGAGGACGGCGACACAAACTGTATCTTTCTAAACGTATAAAGACTGAATAAACGCCGTTTACAACGTGAGTGCAGTTCTCTTTTTGCTTTATATCACTTTACGTGAATGTTGGGTGGCGCATTATTTTGATTGTGTATAATGATCTTGTCTTCCGTGCTGAAGGGATTTATCAGGTTTCTAAGCGCTCGTCAGGCCTCGCCTGTCTAATCACACACAGTTAATCATTACGATAAAACGCACAATGTCCTGCTAGCCTTTTGTTTCTTATAAACAAACAACAGTGACAGCATTAACTACAAAATCAAGAACCTTCACATAATATGGGTACATTTAGTCAATATCAATGAAAGCATGTCTGCGGAGCGTCACGACCGAGAACAGCGGCGTTTTAAAACGCCTACGAAGTAGTACTTAATATGAATTATAATTTGAAACAGTGTGTCTAAGCTTTAGCAGTGACATATATATATCATTTTAGGATTTGCCTAAATACCGAGTTTGAAATTAATGCTGAACAAGCGATGTTCTGTATAGAGAATGGGAACGTGACGTCAGTCACGCAATGCATGTTGGGACTTAAGTACACGGCCGCAGCATGTACATTTTGTAATTTTTGAAGTAGAAGTAGTATTGGAAGTTTGTGTTTTACTACTAGAGAAACAGGTTAATGTTAACGCTTGCTTTGCGATTAATTGTCTTAACCGGTGTAGAAAACGCATCTCAAAAGAATTATGAAACCATTCGTCATGACATCATGTATGAACAGCATATTCTGTAGTGTCAGCGTTATTTATGTTGCAGATCTCTTGAAAAGTTAAATAGAAAAATCGTCTAAGCTTAATTTTTACTGTAAAGCAAATATCCTACAACAGGTGTAAGATGTAAAACAGCCATTTGTCCCTCAACTGTTACAAACGCGAATCTCAAGGACGTAAGTGAACAATTTAGGAAAATTTTTTTAAAAAATCCTGTTACAAATGTAGTGCAAATACAGCAGGTGTAAGACATAAAATGCAAGTATTTGAAATATAGCTAACATGGCTAAAAGACTGGGCTTTGTTTATATTTCTTTATTTTTAATGATTAACCCTTTGCTATCTTGTCAAGCTTTTTGCTATAACACCTGTTAGAAAAAACATTGCACCTGAAAGTTTAGTACTTTATTGCAAATACCACAGGTGTGCAATGTAAATCAAACTTTTTCACTCAGTGCACTCAGTTCTATTTAATTTTCTTCTCAACATCGCAAACCATGAAATAAAACAATTTCCTATTTTTTATTGCAAATACAATGATATCCTACTTACTTACATGCATAATATTTTTAAATTGTAGTGGTTGGCTGCTAACTGCCAACTATCTGCTCTCAATTCGCAGCCTGAAAATGGACAAGACTGACCTGGTGCAGAAAGCCAAGCTGGCTGAGCAGGCAGAACGCTATGATGACATGGCATCAGTTATGAAGGCTGTTACCGAGGGGGGTGTGGAACTTTCCAATGAAGAGCGCAACCTGCTTTCTGTGGCGTATAAGAACGTGGTGGGTGCCCGGCGCTCCTCATGGCGTGTCATCTCAAGCATTGAGCAGAAGACCGAGGGCAATGAGAAAAAGCAGCAGATGGCGCGCGAATATCGTGAAAAGATCGAGAAAGAACTGCAAGAGATCTGCAATGATGTGCTGGTATCTGAAAATCTGTTTTCTTGAACTCCCGAACATCTGTAATCCAATTCCTCATTACAATCTTAAAGACTTCTGTACATTTTTAAGATGCTAACAAAACAGTGATTTTAGTTTACAACTTGAGCAGGGTGAAATATTAAGATTTCTCAGATGT
Source organism: Yasuhikotakia modesta (assembly GCA_036877545.1). NCBI lineage: Eukaryota > Metazoa > Chordata > Actinopteri > Cypriniformes > Botiidae > Yasuhikotakia > Yasuhikotakia modesta. Next base: position 7,728 of record JBAJNP010012855.1, on the reverse strand, counting down.
TATTTGATATTTAAAGTAGAATTTGTTTTTGCCTTCAAAAAGTTGCTTGCCTACAAAAATGAGCCATCCTAATGGTCCAAAATTATCTTCATAGGGTCTTTTGGATAAGTTCCTCATTCCCAATGCCTCTCAGGCAGAGAGCAAGGTGTTTTACTTGAAGATGAAAGGCGATTACTATAGGTACTTGTCTGAAGTTGCATCTGGAGAAGCAAAGACCAGTAAGTGGATTGTTTTATTTGGTTCATTTTATTGGCGTCTTGAGTAAGTTATCAGTTGTTCATTTGTTTCAATAGATTAAAAAAAAGATCAGGTCAATAGTAATTTATATTTATGTAATAACAATGTGATAACAGTTTATGACAGTGATGAATAAAATTACGTTTACAGATTGAGTTGACATTGTTTTCTTTATCTTTCTTCACAGCCACAGTTACTAACTCTCAGAACGCTTACCAGGATGCTTTTGAGATAAGTAAGAAGGACATGCAGCCCACACACCCCATACGTCTGGGTCTTGCTCTCAACTTCTCTGTTTTCTACTACGAGATCCTCAATGCTCCTGAAAAGGCCTGTCAACTGGCCAAAACGGTGGGTGTCTGTTAAAATCACCAGCAGCATTACTCCGGTATATGGTATTTTTACATTCTACATAAATAAACTTTGAGTCCTAGAATCAGTGCCTATATTTCTATATATATCTCAACGCCATATTATATTTGACACTCCTTTAATGAAAGCGAGAAAATATCTGATCAATCAAAGCTTCTGTTGCAGGCTTTTGATGAAGCCATTGCTGAGCTTGACACTTTAAATGAGGATTCCTACAAAGACAGCACCTTGATCATGCAGCTTCTAAGGGACAACCTCACTGTAAGTACTGCATATATTTCTGTGCCAAAGATGCCAATTGCCAGTGCGGTTCCTTATTGGGTGGTCTATTGTTCTATTGTTTCATATCTGCAGCTTTGGACATCAGAAAATCAGGTTGATGAAGCGGATGCCGGCGAGGAAGAGAACTAGGGGAGTCGAATACGACCACCAAGCACCCGCACACATCCATCTTAAATACACAAATGGCTTCCACCAACCCTCCCACCTCATTTCACCTGACACCATCCACACCTCTTCATTCAGTTCTCAGCCCCGCCCCCTCTACCTTCTGTATATTGATCAGCATGAATCGTGTCCACTTAATTAATTCCCTACAGACACCAGCGGCTGGGAGGGGGGGTGACGGGCAGCTCACAGGGCGACATGCTGACCTTAAATCAGGTCCAGCAACTTTGTTTGTGAATTTAACGTGTACTGATTCTCAAACCCCATCTTTAGTGTGAATGTAAGATTGAGTGCGCTGCTGATGGAGAGAAACTACATGGAAACATGGCTGTGTTTGTGTGTATGAGTTTGAGAGAGTGAGTGTTTTGGGGATCCGGGGTTGTGAACTCTAATCGTCTTTCCTGATAATTCCCTTTTTTCCCACTTTAGCTGGTTGTGCATTTTTCATCCTGTTTTTGTTTGTTTTTTTGTTACAATCATTTTTTAGTATAATTCATCTGTATTTACAGGTTTTATTGTATGGTTATTAAACTGGCAGTTTATTTTCACCAATACTATCAGTCCTGTGCTTCATTGGTTTTTGTTACTACACTTTTTTTTTAATATGTGGTTAACATTTAGATGTACATGGTGGTGAAATTGTGTTAATACTGCATTTACAGGGGCATTGACAAGTATTGGGAAGGTAAAAGGCAAAAAAATAATTGCCGTGGAGTCAATATTGTATGGAATGTCACATTTTGGTTATGTGTTTCAACATAAATATTTGACAACTTTTTGAGTTTCATCCCTCTATTTAATGTGAACCTATATATTGGGTCAAATGGCTCACAGTTGTTTTTATGTGATCCGTTTTGTCCAGTTGCATTTGCATTTATTCATTTTGCAAATGCTTTAGTAATTTTAAGGTATACATTTTTATCTCAGTGTTCACTGAGATCAAACCCACAACCTTTGAGCTGCTAACACAATGCTCTTTCAGTTAAGATACAGGAACCCCTATAAATAAAAGCAGGGAATAAATCTAAATAAAAAGTGTAGTATCAGTTCTATCCATTGCATTCTGAGTCTTGATGAATGAGAACACCCATTAAGCCAAGGTGAAGACGAAGCAGCAAACATAAGTACAGAGTATTAACCAAAATACTTTATATAGAAGGTAAATAATAGTTTATTATTCTAAGGTTGTCGCTGTGGAGTCGGAGAAGGTAACCCTGCTAACAAAGTCACATTACTACTAAATTACCAATTCACACGATCTGCATTTCGGTGTCGTAACGTTGCAAGTTAGCCAAACACGGTCAATTTACGTAATATATTCGTGCTATTTCGGTAGTTACATGACTAACTGGCAACGTAAATGGAACGTCCTAGACACGCAACTTAATTACCACTAAATGAATTCACATCTTGGTCTTGTAACCATTTGATATTACGTATGTTGTCAAGTCACAACACTGTGATATGTAATGTGTAACAGAAATAAAATGTCACGTTGCATGGCGAGCACTTAATGTTACAGGGCAGGTCTTGGGCAGTAAAGGGTTACTTTTAAGGGTTCCCAGCATGCACCTCTCATGAATATCATTAAATACTTACTATGTTCTCTTTATACATTAGATAAATCCATATCTGCTGCGTTCTATGTTAACAAACGACATTGTTTTATATTTAAATCCCATTGGGCGTTTATTGTTTGAAATAAAAACAGCGCATTAAATGTATAACCACCACGCAGAAAGCAGGTTCAGTTCTGATAGCAACTCATTTCAGCATGTTAGAGTTGTTAATGGTTCTTCTGTTGAGAAGAATAAATGATGATTGGTTTTATCACGAGTCTTCGTGACGTGTGCAGCCGGTTTCTTGTTACACCAGGCACATGAACCGTCTGATCCACCATTGAGTAAATGGTTATGTTTGTTATAGAAGATTTGAGGGTTCAGTAGTAAGGGTGTATCATGAATACAATGAAACCAAGTTAAAAGCAGGTGATCTTTATATACAGTGATAGATACAGTGCACGGATTTGTTGTTCGGTGTGGTATCCCTCACCACGAAAACACCCTTACTCTATTAAACACCATTCATCATTATTAAATGTAATTGAAACTGTCCCGAGTTCAGTATTTGGGCACAAATACATTTCTATATTTATGCAGATCTCCACTTTAAAAGTGTCGGGACACGCTGCTGTAACACCGATTATATTCAGCCATTAGTTTTGACTGTTTATCGATGGTACCGGAACACAAAGTGTGATTAAAGTCTATTGCGTATTACGAAGAGAAGTTAAAGAATGTCATATTATAATATGCCAAACATGCTTTTACCACCCAGTTACATGTAATGGGCATGTACTTCAAGTGAATAAAAGTTGGATATATGGTTGTTTGTTTAAATGACGTATATACGCAGCTGAAGACGACATGCTGACCCAAGTATCGCGAGATCTGTAATCTCACGTGGAACTCCTGATGCTAAAATGGTAGCTGCCTGTAGCTTCCATGTGGCATCTATTTCATTGTAGTAATTGCTAAACAAAAATAATTCAGAATAGTTTTATCACGTATCCAGTGACGTTCGTAGTTCAGAATGCAGCACGACGACGTAAGTAGTTATTTGTATATGGAAATAGAGCGGATACTAACAAAATTTGTTCTTCATTTGCTTTACGCCACACGGATAAAGTGAATAGTAACATACAGTAGTAATAGAAATACGTTATTCTGTTAATCAGCAATGTTGGGAGGGTTGAAACTAAACAATATGACACTATATTTTAATATATTGTGGTGTGTTTTGAAATCGCATGCTTGAAGACATTTGGATAAGACATTTAAGATATTTGGATAAGGCAAAACGCCACCACTTACCTTCAAATGTCAGTTTAGTTCACGTTGCTGAACATTTTAATGTGTTTTAAAGGTTATATGGGGCCTTATCGGCAATAAGAGTTTCTGTTCCTACAAAGTGAAGTGAGTACACGTGGATTTGCTTTAAACGGTCTAAACAACTCTTTTAATATAGATACAAATTTAACTGTTTGCTTTCTCCCAATTTTTGAAGAACGAAAACGCAACAGTTCTGTCGAAACGAATACAACATCACAGGACTTTGTAATCGATCGTCATGTCCTCTTGCTAACAGTCAGTATGCTACTGTAAGAGAGGAAAAGGGTAAGTATGCACAAACCTTGTCCCAACCGAGTCATTGTAAGAATTCAATGTAATAATCAAATAAACCGGTGCTCTGTATTTTAGGCCAGTGTTATCTTTACATGAAAGTTATTGAGAGGGCAGCTTTCCCTGCACGCATGTGGGAGAAGGTATGAGCACTAAGAACATGAAAAATTAAAAGTATAAATGTTCAACATGAATGTTATTATACATTGTGTTACTTGGTCTCATATATCTACATTTTTCTGTCTCTCAGGTGAAACTTGATAGAAACTATGCAAAGGCTTTGGAACAGATTGACCAGAACCTCATTTATTGGCCACGGTTCCTCAGACACAAATGCAAACAGCGGTTAACAAAGATAACTCAATATCTCATTAGAATCCGCAAACTCACCCTGAAAAGACAGTGAGTCTTTTGCTTGATTTAATGTCTTGGTCTATTTTTTAGTTAACCAGTTGGCAAAATGTTCATCTGTTGAAACACATCACTGTCTTCAACTAATTCTTACTGATTTTCGTTTCAGGAGAAAACTAGTTCCACTCAGTAGAAAAGTTGAGAGACGAGAAAAGAGGAGAGAGGTGGGTGACTGGAAATACTATAAAATATGCAATCCTAAATTTAACAAGGGTCATAATGGCCTAATGAATGCACACCTATATATTTTTGCTCTCCATTTTGTTGCTTTTTGTACACATTATATATAATTGCTGTATCAGAAGTGCTTTTGATCTGAATCAACCTTATAGTAAGCTCTAATCAACTATTTGTTTTGGAACATTTACCAGTTACAATAGTAATGTACAATGGTAAGTAATACGTAATGCTATATTTACAAAAGTCTACTTTCTATTTATACAAGGTGTTGTTAAGAGCCTTTTCTCAGGTTGTTCCACAATCAATTCTTATCAGATGTGGAGTTTAGGTTGGGATTTGGTGCATGTTGTGATGTGTACTAATAATTAACAATTTCACTCACTTTTCTTTATCTAAACAGGAAAAAGCCCTTATAGCTGCTCAGCTCGAAAACGCCATAGAAAAAGAACTGCTGGAACGTCTGAAACAAGGAACAGTAAGTAAATACTGTCATTAAGCAAAAAAGAGATTTTATGCCTTAGATCGGTGATTAAATGATCAAAGGCATAGATCATTTAACCATCTGTACGTCATGCCTGCCATATCTGTAAATATTATATTTGATACATTTTAGTATGGGGACATCTACAACTTCCCCATTCACGCCTTTGATAAAGCCATGGAAAAACAGGATGAAGAGAGTGAATCTGAAGAAGAAGAGGAGGAAGAAGAGGAGGATGAAGAGGTATTATTTTAATTTTTATGTCAGTGTTGTGTTTAAGATATATTCAAAATGTATACATTTATACATTTTCAAACAAGAAATAATATATTAATTGCATAAATAACCTGGTGATTGTGCAGCGTAAAATGGATGGTTCACACATGTTATGAACTGTGTTTTTCAGGAGTCTGGGACAAGAGAATTTGTTGCTGAAGAAGAGTTTGAGGAAAGTGATCTCAGTGATTTTGAGGTAATTTGTTTAATTTATGCACACAGTTTGGTGCTATGGTGGTCAGTTATGGTGGTCAGCAAATTCATTAGTTGTGCAACATTTAACTACTGTGATAAGTAAGCATTCTGACCAAGTTTATTTAGATTCAGATTAGGTTAAAATTACATCATGTTTTTTATGTTCTACTCTGGATGTTGAATAGATCTTTTTCATTCTGTTGCATGTTTGTATGCAAGAATGCATCTTATGTAAACTTCCTTATGGTTTATAATTGATTAGTCTGTCAGACCAAGGCTTCTGTAAGGCTGATTAGTTGACTCCAATTCATGTTTCGTGGGTGTCACAACATAATACAGTTTCGGACATTAAAAACCTGAGGGTCCCACATATGCTGCATTATTTAAAAGATTCATGTTTTCACAGGACATGAACAACCTTAATGACAGTGGTGATGAAGAGGAGCAGGAATCCAGTGAAGAGGAAATGGAGGAAGAGATGGAGGAGAGTAAGACCAAATCCAAAGGAAAAGCTCCACTCAAAGGGCCAATCAGGAAAAAACGAGCATACGTGGAAATTGAATATGAACAAGAGACAGAACCAGCTCAGAAAAGCAAAGCTACATGAACTATGGATAAATCCACCAATCACACAACAGTAACTGCTGTCCTGTGGCACATTGTCAAGTCATGGAAGTTTTTTTATAACCTCTATACAGTCATTGTGCTCTGACACACACTTAAATGTACAAGCACACTCATGCCAAAACAGAAAATCTTTGTTGTGGGGTTGTTTGTACATTTTATGACTTGTACTTTTTATTGACATATTTCAACTGTATTGATGCAGTTACTAAGCAAAAGTGGACATTTAAATGTTCTTTTCATCACAGTTGTGTATCTCTGGGTTGGCGTTTTTGAGCAATTATAAGATACCCATGATTAGTGGCTAAAGTTCTGTTTAGCTGTAACAATGTTTCTCAAATCTGGACTTGTTTTTGATGTTAAGTGGGTTCTATGTAGGACCGCTACTACATAATGGAAAATAAATGTTTCATACAATGTTGGGGAAAGAAAATATTTTCTCTGGAATTGCCTTTTTTTTACTAAAATGATCTGACCTGTCTCTTCCATAACAATATATCCTTTGAAAGCTGCTTCCAATATTTGTAAAACTTGTTTTATAAGGTGTATCAATACTTTGATACATCCTCTACATAGGACATACAGCAGAATCACTATAAGTTAATAATATGCAATGCAGCAGGTTGTTTGAGATTGTTAGCATACAATATTTCCTCAGAAACATGCCTGAAACAAAGGTTAGAATGTTGAAACAATGATAACAATGTGTAAGTCTTATGGCTTAATTATTTCTATTAATTACTGCAAGAGCGACAGGCATTACATAGTTGTCAGAAAACTAACAAATTTACATAATTTATTTACAAGTTCCATGCTTCTAAAGCATTGCATGTTTTCACCCCTTTTTTATTTTGTGTCGAAGGAATTATTAGGGATAAAAAATGGTACAAATTGTCATTCGGTATCACAATTACAAAGACTATGAATTGTGTTTATACACAGTTGGTACGTATATGCAAAAGTAACAGGCATCAGTACTCTGTCCTAATACAGGGAGTGCAGAATTATTAGGCAAATGAGTATTTTGACCACATCATCCTCTTTATGCATGTTGTCTTACTCCAAGCTGTGTATGCTCGAAAGCCTACTACCAATTAAGCATATTAGGTGATGTGCATCTCAGTAATGAGAAGGGGTGTGGTTAATCAGGTGTGCATAATTATTAGGCAACTTCCTTTCCTTTGGCAAAATGGGTCAAAAGAAGGACTTGACAGGCTCCGCAAAGTCAAAAATAGTGAGATATCTTGCAGAGGGATGCAGCACTCTTAAAATTGCCAAGCTTCTGAAGCGTGATCATCGAACAATCAAGCGTTTCATTCAAAA
>JBAJNP010012854.1:0-12842 GCA_036877545.1 Yasuhikotakia modesta | reverse complement strand
ATGTTTATTAACTGCAACCTACTGCAATAAATCTCTTCTTTAAATGTTTAATAATAATTAGCACTAACTTATGCATAAACTTGTGTGTTTAAGTGGGATACTAAGTGGGAGCATCTAAAATCATTCTGCCTTTTTTTCTACAGTTGTTACACACTTAAAGACACAAGCCTATGTTCTTATGAACAACCCAAAGTCCATTGAACCTTGACCTTTTGTATTACTGCATGTTCTAATGGCAAGAATCTGGGAATCTGATCATTGATTAGCCTATAACATACCATTATTTCAACCCAACCTGAGTGCATTCACAAACAGTCACGCTCTCTGCTTAGACCTATTCTATCCCTCTGTACAGTACTGCCATTCAAAATGTAAATGGTGTCCTGTGTAAGCGACACAGCTGCTGAATACCAGAGATGTTTAGTGAAAGCTACTGAGCACAATGGCCCTGTAGGCACCAATTGAGCTTGTTAATAGGGCCTTTCCAATGGCCTGCCTGCAACAGCGATCAGAACTCAACAACCGCCCCCCCCCCCAACTCACACTCACCCTCGCACAAATAGACATTTTCTGCTAACAAACGCAATACATAACAAGCACATTTAACCTGCTCACTTGACACCCACACACTCTCTTAGCACAAACCTATTAGACTAGCAAAGACAATTTTTTTAAAGCCGTAAAGTGTTAGAAATATGTCAATTTGATTTTTTTGTTATTCAGGATGCAACGTGACTATTAGGCTGCACACAAACGCAGCAGGTTTTACAGCTGCGTCTGAATTCATCGATTTATGCTCTTATGTGCCATCACTACTGAGTGATAAATGACAGAACGAGTGAGTCACCAGACACACAAATATACAGTATACACATTATATAGTGTATATTTGCAGCTCAATGTGTGAGCAGTCCATGTGACTGCACTGTGGGAAATTACAACTCAGTGGACTTAGCAATGTAACAAGCAGCTGCATCAGGTGACAATCATGGTACTGACTTCATTGTCTCAATAATTGGCTGGTGTTTCTCCAAAGTTGACCAATATGCTATTTTCAATAGTAACCTGTGTACAAAAATCGCCTGCTTCCATAGTATATAGATAATAAAATAATAATAATAGAATTTATGGTGTGCTGAAGCTACAGCAATTATGGCTGTGGTGTCGTACCACTACTGTGACTGTAGCAGCTGCTCCTTATGTTCCATATGAGAATGTCTAAGTACCTTGTAAATTAAAACTTGCTATGCATTTCTAATTTAACTTTCTGTGAAATTATTTGACAGTCCAATGAAATGGCTAATTTAAGAAATTGTACATATTCCAGAAATATGAGCAGAAGGTGTTTTCTAACAGAGTCACTGTTCAATTAATAAAATTTTCCCTGCACTTACATAATTATACAATGCATAAAACAATGCATATACTCCCTGCAATATTACAACAATGCATTGGTAGCTTATGCAATTTAGGTCCATTTTAATTGGTCTCAGGTATGCAAGCGCTTGACCAAACAGACTTAGAAGCGGAGATGCAAGAGCAAACGTCAAACCAGTGCATTTAATAAAACCCATCAAATTGTTTAGGCCAGGAAACGGAGACAACAACAAGTGCTCAATCACGGGGCTTATGACAGAAACCAGTGGGCAGGACTTATACTTGGCTTTATGACAAATTTATATTTCGGTGGCGTGGAAGGTTTTGTCAAATATGGCGACCAGTAAAGTGCACAAAAAATATTAAGCAAAATTAAAGTAAAATTTAAGAATATATAACACATATCATCAACCTATACACTGTTTTTGCCCTTATATTATGAATATATCACATAAGATTGTAGTTCGACAATGTTTGGCCTACATCCCTAATGCGACATTAAACTTTATTTAATTTCAAACGAAAGCAAATCGGTTGACAACGTCCATTACGCCACAGTACCGATTTTCACATTATGCTTTACCTCGTCTCCATCAAAAATGACCTGACATTTATTAATAGCAATGTCATTTCACGTGCTTCTCTCACTGACAGCCATAAAACAACAGATCGGTCAACTTACCAGCATGGAATCGGCGGTTATAATTTCCTCCTGAAGCCTTTTCCCAATCTCGATAACCAGTTTAGACTTGACAGTTCCAGTGGCTCTAAAATAACAACCAGAAATGGAGCGATGCCTTTTCTAAGCGCACGCTGTATGTCCGAAGTGGCGGCAGCCATGACAGAAGCCTCTCAGAGCTGTAGACGCATCTGCGCATGCGCGTTAACTGACTTGGCCTTAGAGGCTGGACCTGTAACCAAGCAACCAAAACTGTTTCTATGGAAACAAAATTTGACGTCGATTTTTAGCAGTAACTTGTAACTTCATTGAGTAACTTGAAAAGGTTTATACAATAGAATTAAACTATTTAAAACTCGTGTGCATCAAGCGATAAGTAGAGGCAAAGGCACTGAACGCACATGCAAAACTGAAAAAGAAATTTTCTCTTATTTTCTTGACGTAGCGCTAACAAAACCTTTGAGGATTAGTTCATCGTGTATGTGATGATGTGGTAATAACAGTTTTAATTGTTTAATTTCCAGCATTCGCAACACTCTTAGTATTGACCTTAGCAGGTTTACTTGTGCACCTTACGGAGGACACGGGTATGAATAGCTCCCCTCCGTCTCTATGGCAACAGAGCGTTCTGCGCCAAGGAGAAGAAAGATAGTGGTTGCCATGGCAAAGAAAGTCCCTACGACGTGTCAACCAGAAGCGGCTGTCCCTCAATACCCTGAAACTATCAAATCGAGTTCACACACACACACACAAACTCTTATAAGTGTTGATGGAGTGTAATGCCACATGTTAAAGTAAAATAAATATTTGTAACTGTAGTAACTGGGTAAATATTTATACGGAAAATACAAAAATGGTGCACAACCTAACGGTCACGTACACAGTGCAAAATTTCAGATATGAATTCCCTAAATTACAGAATAGGAGGAAACCTGCAATTGTGATTATTGACAGTCGTAACCATAGCAATGTTTTTGGCATCTCACAGCTAGGAATAGAAACATGAATTCCAATGGTATTTGATATCTGCTATTTCCAGCTAAATAATATTAACGGCAAAAAAATCATTATGGTCTGGCAGTTTCAACTAAACTACTGCTGTCAGAGGCACTTTGTTTTGTTGTCAAAAGGCTTTTTGCAGAGTGCTGCAGTGTTGCCATGTCCACTTAAAATAAGTGTCATTGGGCTAGTTGTTTAGGCTTTGCTCATAAAGGTAGCAACTTTATGGAGTTAATAAAGTGAGCAGTTGCGAATTGTAATGTCTATTCCCAATACAAAACATATTTAGGTATGCATTGATGTTCGTCGTAATTGCTTTTTTCTGTTAAGATATGGCAACGTTCACATTTAGACCCTTGACCTCAGGTCTCGGAAGCCAAGAAATACAAACCGATATGAGTTGAACTGAATTTATTTTTCCAAATTTGAGTTTATGTATATAGGCATATGAGGTACAGAACACAAAGTGCGTAGACAATGCTGCTGCCATTCTTCTTCCAGTATGACACCTGACAACAAGGGTCCGAATAATAAAAAATAAAAAAAATTACTGGTGGCATATGCACACTGTTGTCAACTTCTGACTGCATTTTAACCTTTTATGTCATGTAATTTCTCATGTTAAACATACATAGAGAAGTCACCACATCTGTCAGTGCTGACTGCTGTAAATTTATTCTTCAATACAATTTTTGGGCAAATAACAGTGTGCATAATTGACAGTTATAGACAGAGGGCATATGCCAGCAGTTTAACTTCACATTTAAATAAACCAAACAACGATACAATGAATTCTGTACGAAAATATAATTGGTACAAAACATTTTAGCCATATAAGAGATAATTGAGCTAAAGAAAAGTCAGAACAGAAGGGAATAGGCACTGGAAACAGCATAACAAAGTGACTAGTGTTGAAAATGAAATGTTGATAGTGTTGTTTAATTTAAATTTTTGAATTTTTTAAACTTTTTTAACAAAAATAGAAACTTTGAGATACTCTTAGGAAAGGCAGGTGGGCCAACCAAGTATTAGAACAAATGACAGCAAAATAGAAAATAAAGTCTATTAACAGTGCTGAGTTTCATATTTAAACACAATGTATGTATTTTTATACAATGAACTGTACACCACTACTTTTATATACACATGCCCAACAATGTGCCGCAGTTTATAAACACTGCAAGGCTGTGCTGGACACTGTCCTGAATGTTGGTAAGAATAACATGCGTTCACTAAAGGAAAAAGAAGCATGAACCATGTAACAAAATAACAGTGATGCAACTCGCCTGTTAAACTTACACCGTCATCAAGTGGCAATTTGGGCACACAGCTGTCCCTAATTTAAGTTAATTTAAGTAAAGCACTACTAACAGAGTAGATTCATCAAAACACCTTTAAATATATTTAACCAGATAAATTCAATATTCCGCTGCAAATACCTTAACAGTTTATGCGATCAATTACACATGCATATAAATTGGTACATGTCAAATAATGCCTAATTAGCATGCTAAGTCAATGAAATAATATATCCCCATCTAAATATGTTTATCCATAGCTTTTGCGAGAGAATTTAAGAGAACATTCAATTAATTTTAGGTCTTTAACTCAAAAGAAAAAGTTTGGAATTTCTTTGGAAAAATGTGGGATCCGCTTGAGAACACTAGTACCACAGCCTCCACACATACTATATCTGATTCTATAAGTACATCTTCGCCCAGCTACAAAGACAAATGTGCAAAGAACATAAACAGAAGAACTTAACTCAAAATACAGTCTCTTCCATTAAATATCCCCATATTTGGACAAAATGCACAGCTCTATGCAGTTCCCATTAAAAATATGGCTGGATTGGCTGCAAGGGTTCAAGAGTGATATTTTATGCACGTTTCAGTTCAGCGAGTCTCCGTAGTAACTGCTGTTGTCTGCTTTTCAACTGTTTCTTTTCTTGGGCCTTTTGTTTGTCGCTGGCGTGCAGTATGCGCAGGTATTCTGTGGCCTTGGTCAAGATCACAACTTTGGGTGTCTTTGGACAGTCAATGAGGCCTGGAATCTCATCCCGGAGGGCCAGAAAGCGGGAACGCAAGTCATTACGCCTTTTTCTCTCCAGAAAATTGTGTGTCTTGCGCTTATCCGTGTCTTCGCAGTCTGAACTCTGAGGACTGGATGGTTGGGACCTGACGTGGTAGGACATGTGGGTGGGAGAGGCAGCCTGAGATGGGGCGGGAACTGATGGGGAGAGTAATTGGCTTTTGCTTTCCAGGGTTTGGGGTGTGGAACCCACTCTTGGTTGCAAGACCTCCTGTCTGATCTTCTTGCGAGGGGGCTCTTCTTCTTCAGGGTAACTGTCTGGAGAACGGGCGGCGTAGTTGTGTTGTTGCTGGTGGATGGAGATGTGGAAACGCTTCATGCAGGGGTCGTATAGGTCTGCACGAACTGTGATGGTGACTGGTTTACGGGTGTTTACCAAACGTGACTTGCTCTGCTTGTGTTCAACTGTCACTACGTCAATCTCTTCATCTGAAAGAACAACAAAAACACATGAGAAACTTCAGTTCTGCATTTGTCACATTGTTTACATCTGTCTGGTATTGCATCAATTGTGGGTAGAATATTTACAACACAGCATCCTCTTTTTCAGATTTCCACTCAGTTATAATGGCCAACTATTCAAATTTAAATTAGAATAACATATCAGTAGATGAGGCCCAAAACTACAGGATGAAGTTAAGAATCTATGTGTTCCCCACTTTTAGCAAGAGCAATTTAGGTGATAACATTATATAAGGCTTATCTGGTTAAATCTGAACTTTAAGTCCATCCTAGTATGCTTTCATACATTCAACATTTGTTCTAATAATAGCCCGTTCCTCACCACAAACTCTGGCCAACAATAAAGAAAATACACTGTAAAGCATTTAAACCTCATGTAACACCTAAATTAAATAACAAAACATCTAATAATGTTAATAAAGCATGAAAGCAAATAAAGCATGATCCATATCATATCAGACTGTTCACTAATAGACAACTGAGTGGTCATGCATGCTTTACAATTCAAGTGCTCTTATAATGGGATTCTGCTGTTAATCAGGCACTAGGCAGCACAAGTAAAACAGTTTATCCTTTTGTTACACTTGGGGAATGTGGAACCCAAACACTGCAAGTTCACACCATTACATTCCACACATAACAAGTAGGAATAAAAAAATGCCAATCTTAAATCCAAGGCATTACAAACTTTTCAAATATGGCATATTTTGGCTTAATTCTGCTTAAACATAATATTACACAAATTTTCTATTTAGTTAAACAAAACAAAGACAATTGCAGAACCTGATCACAGAAATAACGTGGGAGCGGTGATTTAACCATAGTAACGTTAAGATAAGGGGTCACTCGAATTTAGTGCCCTGTTGCCCATGTTGACAAGTCAAGTCAAAGGTTATGCTTACCAGACGAGTCGGTGCGATATTCTGACCCGGACGACACCTGTTTCTTGCAGCTGCTGCTAAGAGGGAAGGTAAGAACAGCTGCTGGATCCACGCAATCTGTCGCCAAGCTGTTGAGACCTGGCGAGTCCACAGGGACGCACTGCGCTTTGCTGGCGAGTTTCGGCTGCGCGGAGCAAGACAGGCGCTCGTTGACAACTTTCTCCAGTTGCTGACTGGCGGAAAAACTGCTCCACATACAGTCTTGAATAATGATGGAGCTTAAATTCTCGAAAGTCTCCTCTGGATTAAGCTTACACTGTCCCTCCTGCTCGTCGTCCTGTCCCAGAAATTGGGACACCCACTCCAGTCTTTCCCCTGGAGATGGGCCGGTACCTTCCAGTATCCGAACAGGAGACATGGGCGGGGTTGGCACCAGCTCAAATTTCTTCCAAATGTCCTCACTCGGTGCGGTCGATTTGAAAAAGTCCTCATCCAAGTTGTGGTCATCATAGAAATAGTGCTGATATTGGTCGTATTCCTCCATCTCCCACTTCTTATTTCGAGATGCGTTTGAACTGATCCCTGGCATTTGTATCTTTATCAGAGGGCGATATCGAAGCTCAAGCTCTGGGGGGGAAAAGCATTTTTGCCATTTAAAATGAATCGCCCCTGTTGCTCCTAATGCACGTTAGGAAACAAATGCATGCACTTTTATTATAGCACAACTATTAGAAAAGCGTTATGGCGAAATTATTGACCAAACAAATAATGGGCACAGAGACTATATTGCAGCAATAAGCAATAACTGCATTTGACCTGATATTTAAAGACCCGTTTAATTATTCTATAAAGCAAAACAAATGTGATACATGATTCAATGCTATAAACATTGCGTCTGTATGTGCTTCCACTTTATGGTACAAAACCTGAAGTTTCGCAACTCTGTTACATAACACTACGGTGTAACGCAGCATGTTAGTTGATGTATACACTACAATTTGCACCAAGTCCTCCAGAGTTACTTTCTCCATCCACAGAATGTTTCATCCTTAACAGATCAATCCGTATTATCTATGGCACACTTACCGCAATAAACTGCCAAGAGTCTTGCTGCTTGCAAACCTGAAATTAGTCCCCCGCTTTAGTATTTACACCCAAAGCTTTCATGTCAACAAGTTAATAAGGCGTCAGCAGTAGTTGTTGAATAATCCTGTGGATCTTCTGAGTGTGATCTGTTTTATCCAGCTGTTGTTTATGAAGATGTTTGCTGATTTGCACTCCGGTTCTTCATGAGAACTTCCTTTACTTCTGCGCCCGTTTCAGCGACCGTACGATCCGCTCTCCAGACAGCTTGCGCTCACTATGGACACCTGAAACGAGTGCCGCACTATATTACCAGCTAAACTAGTGGGAGGATTTGCATATAAGGCGGGTAGTAGTCAGTTAGCCACGCCCTTCACTTAAAGCGACAGTGTGCGCTTTAGCGGCGCATATCAGCGGATTAAACTGCACTAAATTTATTGTGAATAATTTCACCTTTAGCAACAACACTATTTTCAACAATATGTTTTTATTGAATCCCTGAATAGTATGTTTCACTTATTCAACAGTTATTCATTGTTTATTTTAATAATAAAAACCTAATGTGTCAAAGTATATGATAATTCTATATAACATCTATACTATGCAAAAAAGTAAAATTATCAATGCATAGATATAAACAAAGGTATAGGTTATATAATGTTTATTGTTGTTTTTAATATATATTTCTGTATTGCTATTTAGTGTTTTGGACACTAAAAAGTCTAAAAAAAAACACCATAACCTTGTATGTTTTTGGCCCTGTTGTGCATATTTGCAATAATGTGCATCTGCCAACATGATTTTGCATCAGAGACATCTGCCAACATGATTTTGCTCTATTTATGTCTCATAAACTCATTGCTTGCACTTAGTTTATTATTTACCACTACACTGTAGAATTATAAACCTATTACAATTTTTTAACTATGATAATTTAGCTCTAGATGATAATTAATGCCAGACAGTTTAATGAATTGTTGCAAGTATAAAGCCATTAAAACAGCACTGCACAGCCTGACTCACAGTGCTGTTTTAATGGCTTTATACTTGCAACCATGTGTCCACCAGTGTCCCATATGTTAAATCTGTGCATTAGGCAACAAATAATTGCAGTATATTCTCTCACTCTGTCAAGTGTCCATCCTCTCTTTACATCATAATTTAAGACCTTGACCATATGCAGAACAATGCCACTTCCCACAGCTATTGAGAAATCTCCCTGGAGAGATGTTTCTCTCTCCACATGGCTTTATAGTGTTTTTTTAAATTCGCTTTGCTTTTTTGACCTGTGCTTTTTTTCACTGTTGTCATTGCAAGGTTTCTGAAAGGCAGGTCAATGACACCAGGCCGGACAAATTCAATTGGTTTGTTTTGTTTTGGAAATGCAATTGTATTGATTGGTCCCTCCTACCTCAGGTATTCCTAAAAATCTATTACTAAAAAACACAAAACAAGAAAATGAGGCGTGCAACATTGGGAAAAATTTGGGAAGAAAATCTTTTACAAATTGTATTTGAAAGTATATTTGAAATGTATATGACACTACAAATCTGTCCCTAAATCTGGGCCCTAATTTCCTTTTGCATTCCTTTTGCTGGTGTGTGTTTGACTCTGGGGACAGTGAGTTAGTGTTTGTGTGTGTGTTTACATGTATGTGTGTGTGTGTGTGTGTGTGTGTGTGTGTGTGTGTGTGTGTGTGTGTGTGTTAGTGTGAATGAGAGACAGAGGTTTTGTACATTAGCATGTTGTTATCATATACAAGAGGTGCTAATCAAGAAGTCTGCCCTTAAAGCTATCCAGTAATTCAGTGGGGAAAATTGTGGAGAAAGAAAAAAATGGAAAGAAGGGAAGAAAAAGAATGAAAGACCTTTGATTTTTACAAATGCTCATGCTTAGCGTTTGGGATCTGAACAAACCCATAGGTGTGCCATTACTTTTCTAAGCAATCAGACTTACAATTCTGCCCAGCAGAAGATAAAATGCACAAAATATAGATCTGGGCATCAGAATGTTCTAGAGACTCTATGGTGGGCTTGTTTGATTTGGGTCAGTTAGCAACATGAAAAGTATCTAATATATATCTTAATAGCTGCTTTCATTATCAACAGATGTCTTTTGTGAGACTTTTCTTGTTGCCGTGGCAACTGTTTTGTTACATTTGATCAGGTTCTGAATCTTTGTGAGAATGACTTAAAAAAAATAAAAGAATCTGCCTGGGCTGCCAAAAGACAAAGACAATATGAAATTAAATTCCTAGTGGTATAAAAAAACAAAAATGTAATGATAACCTGTCATTACATTTTTGCTCGCTGCCCAAGCTCTCATTGCTTACTGAGGTACATCTATCAAAGTCTGGTATCATAAGCTTGACCCTTGAGTGAATAGATGGACTGAGCCGGTTCGATGCCACCTGATGCCTTTTTAATCAAATGAGGAAGAGAGCAGAGATTTGTCCCTAAATGTGTAATGAAAGGTCAAGTTCCCGTGATCCTGTTGACCACTATACACAAAACCTTTTGATCTATTAGCTTCTCGCTTACGTTGCTCGTCCAATATCCTGTGAATAAATCTGAACCACCAGCAACGGACTAACAAACAGGTCAGCAAAAACTGAACATCAATGGTTAATACAAAGGCAAAAATATAGGGCTGTGTATAACATGCATTATCAAATTATATCAAATCAATGCCACAATATGTAGTATGAGACACAAATGTAATCCATGCATAAAGTCATGCATTTAGGGTTAATGCGTGTTTTGCACATGAAAATTGCTTTAACAATATCAAACAATAAAAGAAAATTTCATTATAGAGTATTTTGTAAATTATAAAGTAATAATTTTTATGCGTGAATAAGGGGGTTGTCTCTTGCTGTTTCCTATTGGTTGGATTTTAAAAGATGCACAAGCCAATCGTGACCCATCTGTCACCTGCTTCGTGCATATGCAAATGAGAGCTGCTCGTGGGTGGGTTGACATCGCTTTGAAATGTATGTGAGATGGATGACAGAGGACAAGAGAGCCAAGACCATGCAGAAATGTCTCTGTGTGAAAGCAGATTCTGAGGGCATAGTTATATTTATTTATTGATTCTGTCTTGTAAATATATGTAAATATACTGCATTTTAATTCATTAATTCTATGTTACTTTAAATGAAAGGCTTTTACACTGAATGTTTTACAATTAATGTTTTATCAAAAGTCTTTTTTAGCTGTGATTGAAAAGTTACTCACCATTCTAGAAAGGTTACCTGTTAGCTGGAATGATGATGAAAAAGTATCATTAAAAGTATCTTTGCAACAGAAACATTAACACAGATTCTTCTGCAGGTATAAATACTGACAGAAACAGATTCAGGACATGATAGATGCCTTGTTGATGCTATAACCCTGTAAAAATACTGTAGCATCTGCATGTAAATCACATTTGTAATATGTGAAGGTTTCCTGTGAAATTCAGCGATGCTCTTTTTCACCCTTCGGTGCTTCTCATGAATGTATAAGCAGCCCAACAAGAGGTTTTGTCCAGCAGGGTTCAAAGCACCAGCTATTGACCAGCAGTGATAAATGTGAGTGGGTGGGTCACGTGACCCCGTGATTGACAGATGCTCATTAATCAGAAAGGGTGTGGGATTTTTTACTGCATTCTTATGAGACTCAGCCCTGAGAGAGAGCCGGCTGTCAGCTCTGTTCAGTACGGCTTGTACTTGTTGCAGACTGCACCTTGGCAGCAAAAATAAAGAGCGAGAGAGGATAAAGATGAGATGGAGAGAGAGGTGCTGCATTTCACAACAACAGCCACACAGAGCGAAAAGATTTCATAACCACTATCTGCCAGTGAGAGATGCAAAGACTTCAAAATAAACAAAGTGAGCAGGCGGTTGTTCGACTGTTTGTCACAGTTTCATGTTCTGTTCCACTCTATTTGCATATTTTAGCAGGAAGATGAAGGGATTAGGAAAAGTTTATTGCATCCTGAGTGTTTGCAATATGCATAATTTAATTTTGTGTTAAAATACAATGATTGCCAGTGACTGTACCAGTGACAACTATTGTATCCAAACCAGTCTCCTCTGTTTTTTCTGCCTGAGTTAAACAGACAAAATCATTCAGGATTCAGCTCAACAAACCAGTTAGATCTTGTCTGTTGTTATGGGATGTCTTTTAAAACAAGAGTTTAGATAGGATTTGCATGCAGGTTTCTGTTACAGCCCACAAATGCTTTTTCTTTCCACTATGTAAAATAGTGAAAGAGGAAACTGATCATCATATATGTGTTAGTCACTTCACTCTAACTGTGTATGTGTCTGTGTATGAGTAAATACTTATTCTATTATCTCTATATCTTATTTGACCTTGTCTCAGATTTCTTGCTTCTGCAACTTCTTGCACCAGTAACCACCTAGCAACCACGCAGAACTCCCTAGCAACTGCATAGCAATGCACTAAAGCTACTTTTCACACATACATCATCCACATTTTTATGCAATGTCTTTACAAGCTAGGTCATTTTTTACACTGGCAATGTTAAGATGTTTAGTTATGTTTAGTGTCTTTTACTTTCGGTAATCGTGACTAAAATAACTTTCATTCAATAAGATACATTGTAATATTTTTATTCAATAAGATATAAGACAGACAGTTCTATAAGACAGTTCTATTTTCAATGTTTTATTTTGTCATATATTTGTATACAAATTTAATCCATGTATATAGATTTACATTCATTTTTGTATTTGTCTTTTTTGTTCGTACATTTTCCCTTGTCCAGTTGCACCTTGCACCTTTATATCCAGGCATAATTTTTTTCCATTGTGTTTTGAATCAGTAACCTGCAACTCCCAGTATTTGCATTTCAATACTGCCCACTTTTTTAACTCCGCTACATTTGGAACACTTCACCTGACCACAGGACTTTGACTTTTCTTGCATGACGTGTCACATGACGCGTTGCTGGGATTGTTGCGCACGCTAGCATGATTTGCATGATTTGCACTTTTGCTTCTGTGAGTGATTGTGTTTAAAAAGATAGAAAATAGTACAGAGAGAAGTGATTCCAAAACCTTATGTGTCATATCCAGGTCCAGCCTGGCTCTCGTTTATCCCACCCACTCATCTCCATGAGCCTGTGATAGCTCCACAATCCCTGGCAGACACCTTTCCGCCCACCTGCTTACACATACAGATTTACATGCACAAATTAAACACTTGAACCTACTCAGGGTTATAAAAGCGACCAGATAAACACCATAAAAGCAGCGTAAAGGC
>JBAJNP010012853.1:0-12843 GCA_036877545.1 Yasuhikotakia modesta | reverse complement strand
TGTGTGTTTATATATATATATGTTAATATGGAGTCACATCTCTTCCTGACCTCAGCAGTGCAGAATTTTCATGGTCCGGTTTCCTGGATGATTTGGGGCGACGATTATTCATAGTCTAATTGCTTAAACTGTTACAACATGCCAGATGTTGTGACATCTTTCTTTCTTCATCTCAAAACGCTCCAGATGGCGGAGAGAAATATGAGGCCGTTCTGATGTATCGCAGCCGTAAAGAACGATCCGCGGTGGAGAGAATGGTCCGGTTTTGACGACCTTCACTGTGTGGCTCCTGCTGTTGACCAATCAGACGGGGTGAACGGCAGGTCGTTACCCATAATGCTTTGCTAAGTGTTGGTTGATTATGATGCATTTATGAAAGTCAAAGAACTTATGAATTTAGCATTACATGTTTTGTTTGCTAACTAGACAGCTATCTAAAAAAATGTAAATAACACTGGGTTACAATATTAGCATGGTAGCAAATAGCATCACTATAGTGCCATAAATACAGGCGTCTCCAGGCGCTCATTTACAGGGGAATTCCAGAATAAAACTGTGAAGGTATCCGATAGGATGAGAGTCTTCAAATGTTGTTCAAAAATCTTGCCATTATTTACTTGCCATGTAATTTCAGCTGTTATCCGGTACTGGTTTTACTTTTGTTGTGTTTTCCCTCATCTTCAGGGGTCTTCAGAACCGATGCTCTGGGTTTTCCGTGAAGTATGTTGTACCCCGGGAGCCGCAGGTCACGTCCTTCACATCTGTCTCCACAGATAGGCTAGCGTTCTCCTGGCGCCGGTGCCGGTGTGAGCCGCCGCGGGTCGCGCTCTGGGCGTCGCCGGGCCTCTGAGGATGAGAGCAGCCGCTGGTTCCCGCGGCCCAGCTGGCCAGCGACAAATGCTAGCGTGACATCCCGTCTCGCGCGAGCAGTCGCGATTAATCGCAAAGACAGTTGGGATTTGCTGACAGTGAGAGATAAGACATCAGAGCTTGTATGCGGGAGCCAATGAAAATCCTGTTGGGTTCTGAATGCTGATTGGCTGCGACAGACGCACATATAGTCTGTGGTGACAAATATGTTATAATATTAATACTATTTTATTAGTTTTAGTACTTTAAAATAGTCGTTTGGAGTTCAATTGTTTAATACATGAATTTACATGACAAGCGAACATTTTTTTCTTCATTAAATTCCTCGTGTCGTAGCGAAGCTCAGCTTTTGCATCCAAGTCTCGAATTTGATTGAGAACTCGAGAGGTGTCGCCTCGGATGGCTCTTTTTTACGAATTTACTGGTTAAGTGGTTTTGCCAGGCGTGACAACGCTCATTCTCTCTGGTTTAATGGATATTTCCAAACCTAGCGGTTTTAATAATGCATTTCCAATATTAAACACTTCGTCAGCCCAGAGCCCGGAGGACAGATACCGCTATGACAGATGATAACATATTCTGCTCGTTAAAAATGTAGGAGACCAGGTCCAGAATGGAGGGGGGGGTGAGGGAGACCGCCCCCCCGGTTCCTGTGCGTTTGGGTTCCTGCACAGTCCATTGGCAGGGTTCATTAAACGTGGGTCTGGTGTTCCGATTAGGAACCGGAGCGTGTGAGTGTGTGTGTGTTTACCTTTGGGACTCTGCTTCTGGTTCTCGGTTCTACAGGTTCTGCTGGAGTCAGCACTACAGAGACGATGAGCCGGCCCGAAGATTGTTGTTTAGAAGACTCGGGGTGGTGTAATAAATCGGGCCACTCGACTGGGAGTGTGTGGACACGCCGATGATCAGTTAAAACCAGGTCTTTCATTTATACCCTCAGCTAATAACAAAATACGCACCCTACCCTTAAAATACAACACGTGTTTTGAGTGTTGATGGGTTAATAAAAACAAATATCAAAGCATGGTGTTTGCAAATACATAATACTGAACATTTTCTCTGAAATGATAAACTGAACAGAAAATGTTACAATTGTTTTTTGAACGTTCTAGGAATGTTTAAAATGTTGTTAGTGAAACATTTGAAAAATATAACACAAACCATAACATTTTGATATGTATGCATGATATATAATGCTAAAAAATGTTCTGCCAAAAACGTTTTTTAAAACTTTTAAAACGTTCTGAGAACGTTCCCAGTTAGCAGGGTGAACAGATAGGTAGACACGCTTCCATAATGTAAAACCAATGTTGCGTGCAGCGTACGCCAAGAACCTCCATGTAACACTTGTCACACTGTGTTGTAGGTGTCAAAGCTCAGCTGACTCGCCTGTTGACTCACCGATGGAGAGACGTGGCCTTCAGCCCAGATCTTCTCAGATTCTTCTCAGATTCTTCTCAGCACGCGTTTTTTCAACTCCCACAGCGTCCGTGTCATCTCCACTCGCTCATTACCACGTTCCTCTCTTCAGCGCACACGGACCGGACCACCTGCGCGGCGCCGGGCGGTCCGCGGCACTAATTGGTGCAACAGCAAGTCATAAATTAGAGGGCAGAGTGGAAGTGTGAAGGACAGAATTTACAGCTCTGGGCCTGGAGGAGAAATTCACAGCTCATGAGCAAACCAATGAAAGAGAGAAGGGATGTTACTGCAATGTATCTGTAGATACTTCAGGTGCTACAACAGATGTGGGTGGATGGATGCATTACTAGATAGCTGGTTAAATGGATGGATAGATTAATGGATGGATGGATAGATGAATTGGTCGATGGGTTTACTGATGGATGTGGATAGATAGATAGATACTTTAGATAGATACTATAGATAGATAGATAGATAGATGATAGATAGATAGATACTTTAGATAGATAGATAGATACTTTAGATAGATAGATAACCCCCCCTACAGTAACATCAGATGCGTTCTGATCAGTTTTTTATCTCTGAATAAACGGTGTTGGTCTTTTCATGAAAGCGTCTTTTGAAAGCAAACGCTGTCAAGGAGACCGGACCGCCGAGAGTGTCATTACTCTCCGGGTCTCACAGCTAATAAAGAGTTTAGAGGGACAGAGGGACTCATCAGAAGGTGTTTCTGAGCGTCTGTGCCGGGAGACTCGAGCGGTCGTTTGTTCTCGGACGGCCTCGTTGGCTGCTCTTTGAATACGGAGAGTTTACCGGCACGGAGGCAGAGATGCACTCGAGGATCATTAGAGACGAGACGTGTCCTAAATCAACTGTGTGACCCAATAACTGAGGAAACTAATGATGCGTTTGCCTCGTATAAACCGGCTGTGCTGATGTCATACTTCTGTTGTTACTGGTTTCTGTGGTCCCCTCAGTGATGTCATGGAAATTACATGTGACCTGGCATTAAATCTCTCTGAATCTGTGATTTAAATGCTTACTAAAGCTGTAAGCGACAGGTTGCGGTGACATGGTTACAGTTATGTTACTATATTAATAAAAAGGAGTCGATAGACATGCTGAGCAGTACCGCTCATCGTACAACTGTTTGGTTAACAGGGAACGTTCTCAGAACGTTGGCCAATGTTTTCCTTGCAGTACGTTTTATAACATTACATATATGTGTATATATATATACAATAAGTTTTAATAACATTACAGAATTACATTCAAACGATGGCTAACAAACTGAATGTTCCCAGAACGTTTAAAATAACATTTTATTATCTAATGAAAACATTAGTGAAATGTTTATTTGGTCTCTATTTTTATGAATGAATCTGTTTTAGTTTCTAAAAGACTTCATTTAATGCAGATTTTGCTAAGATGTTGCATGCGGCCGCAGGTGTCGTATGCATGCGGCCGCATTCGCCTCGTGAATTCTGGGATTTTATTTAAAAGCTGCAACAAAGCTGAGCTTTACAGGAAATCAAATCCCTCTAATCTCAAACCCCGTCGCTTTTCCGTTCTCCGTGTTTGTCTTTCTTATCACCCCTCGAGTCAATTACCGGATCAAACGGGTCGGTTAGATACAGCTGTCGGACGAGAGCGCGGCCCGGTCTCTCGTCTATCTGTTCCCTCACAGGTCAAACGGGAGGGCGAGTCTCCTGTCACTGCATCTAATGCTCTTATCATGCTGAAGACAGCAACCTTCTCAAAGTTCTGACTGGTGCAGCAGGAGCTCAACGGAGGAGGTCTCGGCTTACAATTTGAGGTTGCAAGAACGTTCCTCTAACGTTTTTTTTAACAAGTAAGAAAAGTGTTAAAGATGTTGCTTTGAAAGTTCTAGGAATGTTCCTAGGAAGTTTTTTAGATGTTGTGTTAACGTTATTGCTTGCGTCTAAAAATATTATTCAAACATTGCTTAAGTTCTGTAACATTTACTGTAAAAAAAAACATCCCACAACTAAAAATAATGTTTTGGGCGTGTGGTTATATAACGCCAAAAGAACGTTCTACTAACTTTACTGCAAAAACATTTTTGAGAGAACTTTTGGAGGACGTTGGACAATGTTCTGAGAATGAAAATGTAATGCTTCAGTTTGAAATAAAGAGCTCTCATGTCTTCTGAAAACACCATCATCTGTTTCTCCTGTATTCTTCCAACTCTGTTTGTCTTTTTTTTTCAGAAATGTTCGTGCTCAGAAAGAAAATGGGTCAAGAAGTGCACAAGACCTTAGAACCCGACCCCTGGGACTTCTGGGAAAAGCCATTTTTGGACCTTTTAGTCTGACCTGTGTGATGTCCACAAACCTTCAGAGTTTTCCAACCGAACCAAGTTTGTCTTTTTAGAAGGTTTTATTGATGTTACGTGAAGAATGCATGAACAATGTATCTCATTTATTGAGAGGTACGATATTAAAATGATAAAATTATGACAGTGAACTTATTCTCACTGCAGGAATAATTAATAGTGTCTCAATTTGTTTGGCTAGCAACACAATTTTAGCAACATCTTAGCAAACACATAGCAACAACGTACAACATTGTGTGTGTGTTGATGTCAAAGATGAGAACCGCAGTCTATGTTCATCCTCTGTTCTCCGGTGCTGTTATTTATAGAACCGGGTTCCTTTGAAGACACAGGAATGAAGTCAGTGTCTGACGTTGATGTTTTCTCCATTTCTCACATGAAAGACGTCTGAGGAATTCATCAGCGTGGTGCGTTTCTACAAAAACGTTCCTTTAATGATGCAGAACGTTGCGTGACCTTGTGACGTCGGCGGAGACGAGAAAACAACGTGACTTTTGGGTGTCAACAATTGTGTAGCTTAGTCTGAGGTAACACTTCCAATGTTCCTTTTGTGATTTTATGAACTATAAATGTTTAATTCATTTGTTTTTTTATCTTTTTATTGTTTCTAAGATGCTGGTTGACGCCCAACGGCCTTCACAGACGCCAACGTTTTCAACCGCAGTTTTTGCAATTGTGTTCACTGTCCTTTATTAAAGACTCCTTCAACCAAAACTATCCAAATTACACGTAATGAAATCCAATTAGCATTTGGATTTGGAAATTAAGCCGCTACCCAGAGTCCCGCTGTGTGAGAATAGCTCACGCGGCTGGATGCTTAGCGTTAGCATTAGCGATGTCTGCAAGCCGATGTCCAAATGTTTACAAACCAATTAGCGAATTTGGCCGGTGCTCGGTCGAACCCAAATGCCAGGCTGGCTGAGAATGTTAAGTAAGTCGTCTTTTAGGCCAGTGCAAACTACATTCAAGACACATGAGTGAGACATTTCAAAGGTCTTTAATGCAAGAAAACAATCTGTCAAACAAATGTTTTTATGGTTTGTCTCAGACACTAATCCTAGAGAAGCAAGACACCCAAAGGAGTCTTAAGATCTCTTCAATATCTCAATTATTGCTCTTGACACTAAATGAAAACATTTATTAAACTTTACAAGTTTAGGAGAAACATCTAGGCTGATGCTGAAATGAAACACAACTGAGATCTCCATCAGATCTCTCTGAAAGAGCAAATCCTTGAGATTTATCTCTCTGAGGACCTGAGCCCCTCCTGTCGTGGCTTTTAAAGTGCATCAGACCACCATCTCCTGATCTGCAGGTATCTTGTTTGTCCTCAGAAACTGAAAGCTGGGCACAGGTTTAAAAGCTTCGGCCCCTGTGTGACTGTCTCTCTGCTTTTCTGTTAAGCAGCTACCTGGAAAAAAGGCTAGTTTGATCTTCCAACACGACAACGTTTCTCAGGGTCCTCAAATCAGCACGACCCACCTGCTCTCCGAGAACCGACCGGGAACGGCCCGGACCCATCAGGAATCTGTATCAATGCGGGGAACATGACAGCGCTTGACCTCCGGTTCCGGAACGCCGCAATTCGTCTGGATTTGTGTTGATAAATAAAAAGGAGGTGAGAGCATTTTTTGAAGAACGCAAGATCTGGACTGAGGTATCTGTTCCATCTTTTCTGATGATATCGGCTTAAAAGGAACTTGTTTTATTTATTTACAGGACAGGAGAGATCGAACGATATGTGGCTGTTAGGACAGTCAGACCTTTATCTTACCTCAGCAGCTCAGTGGGTGGGGCTTTGTGGGTTATAGGCCCAATCAGAGGGCAGCGTCCAATCTGGTCCAATCAGCATTGCTGTTTTTTAAAATGTACAGAACTTTCTTTTTTTGGTCTACGTGTGCCAACTTTATGCTAAGCATTAACAAGACTAAGCAGATACATGAATTTAAAGTGCATCTTATTTTTTAAGATTATGCAAATGTACTTATTAAGTTTATCAGAAGTTTAAATGACAGATTATTCATTTAGCGGCTACAGAAGTCAAACCGTCAGACGTGACTGAAAGTAAATCAAAAGATTTCATTACAACGCAGACGGCGGTTTTTAGCGAGACCGAATTGGATTACATTTTAAATTAGTTCGATACAACATGCGGATGTTTCAGAGGTACAATTGTGGGCAAAGATAATTAGATTTTCTCTAATCTACCCGTACAGAATAAGGCTGTATAAGATCTGTCTTTGTAATAAGCGCGTGATGATTTAATAAATAAAGGAGAGAGCGAAAGGTTTTGACTTAACAAGTTTGATAACATCTTTGCTCATGTTGTAATCCACAGTTGGCAGAATAACACGATGGCTGGAGGACCTTCAAACATCTGCGTGTTGGAAGATGGGGAGATGCCTTCAACAGAGAAACCCTTTTTTCCACAATTCTTTAAGTAATAATGTTTCCATAATGTAGCAAAAATGTTATTTTGGAAAGTTTAAGGAATGTTTAAAATGTCCATTTTCAGTCGCTTGGTTTTAGTAACAGTGTTTAATTCTGAAACGTTCCACTGACTAGTTAAAAATAATGTTTCGAAAACATTCTACTAGTGCTACTGCATGAATGCTTTCTGATAACTCTGAGAGAACGTTAGTCAACGTTCCTCAAGCGTTCCCTGTTAGCTGTGTAGATCTCAGCCAGGTTTTTCCCATTCGGATAGTGAACCGCTGCTTCATTAGGCCCTCATTGAAATTCCACAGGCGTTCCGAACTCGGATGATGCTAAGTGACGGATCTCTCAGAAAGCCGTAGCGAATGATAAATGACGCTGTTGTCCTTGCTTTCTAGATATTGCATGGTTTAATTAGTCTAAATTAGGAGCAGAAGAAAATGAATAAGGGTGATCGCCGGAATACGAGCTCTTTACGAACGCCGTAATGCCAAAGCTCCGGGCGTCTGTGAAGCCATGAAGCCGGAGACATCTTTAGAGGAGTCATTAATATAATTAATGTGGACGATGACCTGTGCGCACGAGCTCTGAGGCACGAAAATATGGAAATTCACTCAGGGACAAAGTTCTGTCTAAACCTGAACTTCCTGTCTCGTCTTTTAGTCTTTGGGAACAGGTGCTTTAAAATGGGAACTGAGTTATTGTGTGTTTATGTTTTACTAGTTTAGAATTGTCATCTTAAAACTTCAATCTCTCCACCATCATTGTGTAAAAATTCGCACGTGTTAAACTTTTCTAGAAGTTTCAAAATAAGATGTTCCTGTTTTTATACCTAATGAGTTTCACGGAAGTATTGTTACAACCTAACATTATTTATTGGTACATTTAAACGTTTTCTTTACATTTACAATATTGTGAGAAGATAGATCTGTGGTGAAAATGTGAACGGATGTCTCGCTCGCAGAACCTGATGGAACTGAGATTACGGTGGTTTGGACCAGCAGGGGAACTTATTTTTTAATAAATATGAGTGTGTTTCCTCAGTGTGACGGTCACACCAAACACGCCGGGCTGTACGCCGCAGTCTGGTGCGTGGGCTCGGTTCTGAATGAGAGAACGAACAGACTGGCTGCGCTTGTCGTTCATCTCACCCGGTTTTTGTCATTACAATCCCGAGTTTATTTCCTTGCGGTGTTTCTTTTGAAGCGCCGGAAATTCAATTATAGCGCTATCTTTTGATTTGAGTAGCATCTGGGGCTTGTCTCTCAGGAAAGAGGCTGTTGGCCGAAGCTAACAGGAAATACAGACCTGCAAAATAGAAGCCATGCTCCTTTCACCTATAAATAATGCGCATGCTAACCAGTGCTGAGGAAACTTCTCATGCTAGTGTTAACTAAATGTGCAGCTAACACAAATGAATCCGTGAACCGTTTCTCTGTTGTTGAGTCTTGTGCTGTAAGGTGTTTACTGGAAGATTAGCGTTCAAACATCTGCGTGTATATTAGTATTAGCTAAATATTAGTGCTAGTAGATCAGCCTACTAAATATTCTTGCAGTAATGTTAGTAAAATGTTTTTTTAATATTATATATATATATATATATATATAGAGAGTTATACTTAGGTGGTTAGTAGAATGTTTTTAAAATGTTACAGGATAGCGTTAATAAAAACAATTTTTTGAACATTCCCACAACGTTCAATATAACAATGGTTATTTTTAATGGTTTTAATGGTCATGGGAACATAAAACCATTTTTACTGCCTAACATTATTGGCTGGTTCACATTCTGAGATTGTTCCTAGTTAGCGTTACTTAATCCTGAAAATGAATCACGAATCTTTAAAAATGTCGGGGTTTTTTTTGCTTTGTACAGAGACACACGCTGCCTGTTTGAGATGCGGTGGGCAACACAAGCCCCCCGCTGTCTTCTTAAGCAAAGCGATAGGTGTTAGCCTCTTTGTTTTGAAGGTTATTTGACAGGGTGTTGGAGGAGAGCTGACCTGTGTTCAGTGGAGGGGTGCTGCTGGCGGCCGGAGGAGAGTGGCCTGTTTTGACATGCTGAAGGTATGTCAGTCCCACAGCAATTAGCTTCTCTCCTGAAGAGCCGAAGCATCAGGCTGATGGAGTCTCTCCGGCCCCACCTGTCAAGATCTTCTGGAGTTCTCCAGACAAATACGTCCACCCAGGTGTTTGTTTTGTGTTTGACCCGCTCTCAGGCTTCGACCGAGAGACGGAACCACTGGTGCTTCGAGCAGAAACCAGAAGAACATTTTCCCACTGTTTGAGGGTAAGAACTTGAGAAACAGCTTAGCTGAGGTTTGGACGTTCTTTCAGGACCACAATTTGCACTTTTGTGATTTGAAAAAAAGACGTTTTTGTTCCTCACGAAGACCACTTACGTTAGTCAAAGTTTCCAATAACAATGTTTTTTATTTTCTTTTCTTCTCCGTTTTCCACCTTTTTTCTGACAATAAACGGACAGTTTTTGCTTCTGGGCCAGACATTGTAAATCACTGCGTCGACTTAGGAACAAGAATGACCTTAAATGACTTTTCATTGGTTTTCTTTCCACAGAACGAAGTCAGTCGTGGTTTGGGGCAACGTGAGGGTAAGTAGATGACTTTTCATTTTTATTTCCCAGAAAGTGTCTGTCTGTAAACAAATGCAGAAGATGGTGCAACGTCTGCATCTTGTTCTTGTTTGGTGTTTAAACTTGTCCACCACATAAAAAAAAAAATCTAGACCTAACCTGCAATTTTGTGTTTGAACAGAGATGGCGCCGCAGAGACAACCGCTGCAATTCCAGCTTTAATGAGACGTTTCCTGAAGGAAAAATGCTGTTTTCTTGTGTCTCTGCAGATGGAGAATCCTGCTCGCTGTATTAACCGCCACAAAGGACAAGCACTTAATCTGTCACCGTGAATTATTTGCGCATGAGGGGGCAGGTATCAGGCTCCTCACGGCTCGAGGGGCCGGCACGGGGCGGACCCCCGCGGTCGATACACATTCTGGGTGGGCTGAAAGGAAATGAAGTGTGTGAAAACTGTCGACTTCAGATTTTTGCGTTTAATGTCGAAAGTGAAAAGAACTCAATTATGTGGAACGTTTTGTGGTGAGTTTACGAATCTTTTAGGGTCATGTTTCACCAGCCACCAGGTTAATTTTCTCTTCAGGAAAGAATAATCTGTTATATATACGATTCTGACATTTATTGACATCATTCATTTTATTATATTATTTACATATTACTGTAATTTATTGTAAAAAACTATCATTTTCAAAACTGTGATGCAACAAAATTTTGTACCATTATTTATAAAGTTATGGAAGTATTTGCCAAAGGTATTTACAAACATTATGCGGCAACAATATCATCACTTCTTGTCTGTGTGTTATTGTTTTTAAGCAGTACGTAGAAGTTGAGCTGACATCTGTTCATCGATCGCTTCGGCAGTGTTGAGTGCTGTGTGGCTAAGCTGTGTTTACCCATCGATCTGTATGTATAGTCTCTGAAGCGTCTTTGCTCTTATCAGCGCGCAGGATGCTAGTGTAGATAAGCAGCTATCTTTGGTCCAATCACACACCTGTACTGGAGACCGCCGTAACGGCAGCGCCCGACAGTGCATTTGCTAAATCAAAACGCCGTGTCGCCAACTAAACTAAAGCTTTAGTGTAGAAAATTCAACTCTGCTAGGATGTCGTGGTGTGTTGCCAGGGTGTTCTGAGGGGTTGCTAGGGTGTTGTCATGCAGATGCTGTGGTGCTTTGGGTGATTGTTACGTTTTGTTGGCATTGTGGTTGCTAAGGTGTTCCAGATAATTCTGTGTTGCTAGGTTGTTGCTAAGGTCTTATAGGTGGTTAGTGAATGCTTAAAAGCGTTTGTTTCTCAGTGGATTGGGCCTTAGGATTTGAGAAACAACAAAAACACAGTTGATATTTCACAAATGAATGCACAAAAATTGTTGACCCAAATTCTGCAAATTGGTTTTCTTCATAAATATCTAATTTAGCAGAATTTACCCAGAATAATGTAGAAGAAACAGGTCAGCGAAGCTCATTATTGTATAATCTGATAACTAACGCTAACTAAGCGCGATCTGTTTACAGGTTAGTTTACCCATCATTACTTACTAACCCGTAATTTCCGTGGCCTGTGTTAATGCGTGATTTGGTAGTTGTTGCTTGAATACAGAAAATAATATGAATTAATATTTCATATTTTGGAAATGAGTGCGATCACAAAACATGAATATTTCAACCATCAACTGTGTGTTAAAAAGATATTCAACTATTTATTATTTTAGATATACGGTGTGTCACAGAAGCAAAAACTATAATGTTTAATTCGCTCAAGTATCATATTTAATCATTTCATTTTTGATGGCGGAGGTGCCGTGTAATTATTTTAAGTTAAAATCTCCCGGCGTCTGATGCTAAGAGCGACGCAGCTATTAAAACACTTAACCCAAGCAAGACCTGCATTTAAATACAGTATGTTGACTCTCTCGCCGCTAAGTGATTTGCAATTTTTTGAGTGACAAAACCTGCCATAATCTGATTAGTTGTTAATGTAGAAATTGCATCAGTTTGAATAAAGAAAAAAGACGTTTCCTGAAGTCTCATATCTCAAAATATCACAGAAAGTCATTTTTATTGTTAGAAATGTAACCGAATTGTAAGAAAATGTTTGAATACCATTAACGTAACATCTGAACTTTGAAAGTGGAAACATTTCGCTAATGCTAAACTTGTTAGCCGGGTGATGGGGAGGTATGTGGACGAGCGAGAGTTTGAAGATACAGGGAGAGAGAGTTTGTTCTGAAAGAAATGGCTGTTCTCCAGAGCAAATGAATTCAGGCCAAATTCTGCTCTTCTTCTGGCTGTAGAAACTCGAATCTGTCGAGTGCCAATGAGATGCTGTTTCCAAACTCCCTCTCAGACTGCTTTTGTTCAGATGTAAGGGTTCGTCAGAGCTGTGACCCAGCGGTTAGCGCACATGGTCCGGACATGTTGAGCGTTGGTGTTTCCTATGGGGGGCGCAGGTTCAAATTCGGCTTGCGTCAGAACCATAGTTTTCACGAATAAAGTGAGGCGATGAGTTCTGTTCTTAAAAGAATAGTTTATACATAAATTGATTTGTTATTGATTCCTTTGTTGAAATATTTCTTTAGGTGGCAATTTTTATTTCTAATTCTGTATCTTATTATATTTTCAAGTGTGCAAATCACATTATTAACGTTCTAACAATTTTAGGTTGTGGCAACGTTTGTCTAACATTTCAATGAAGTAACGAACCGTTTTAAATGTGGTTTTTAATGTTCTATGAACGTTTGTTACTCTGGAGGCAAAGATAATGTTAAGAAATGCTTTTGGGAGAGTTTAGTCCAGGCAGGACAGATTGTAATTGAAGGTTTTTTTGTCCAGCCTTTTTTCCAGAGAGATTTAAATGAAGAATAATCGTCAGCGGTGTGGGAATCCAGCAGTTTTATGACACGGGGCAAGATGGCCGGACATCTGTCACGAAAATACATGCCCCCATAGCACAGCTGGCAAAGCTAATGCTAAACTGCACGATGTTATCTTTCCAGCGCTGGTTTTATAGTGATGTATTTTTTTAATAACACAGCCCTCAGGTGTAAAATCAGGGTTTAAATTATACAGGCAAAATTTAGCCGGCTTTGTGTTCAGAGCTATTGAATTTAACAGTGCAGTGTTTTGATGATAATATAGCCTGTTTACACACACACACACACACAC
>JBAJNP010012852.1:0-12845 GCA_036877545.1 Yasuhikotakia modesta | reverse complement strand
TCAGAGTTACAGAGATTCAGAGTTACAGAGATTCAGAGTTACAGAGATTCAGAGTTACAGAGATACAAATGTTCAATAATTGCTTGATGCCTGTTGAGGGAGGGGGATACAGCTTAAATGAAGCAGTTTAAAATAACTCCAAGGTAAAAGCATGTACTATTATGAACAACAGAAACCAAGTTAATAATGTAAACAGCATAAACTGAGCAAATACACGCTATTGCAGCCTCTTGTTTTCCTGTATAATTAGCATGTTTGTTGATCATTGTATCATTTACAGGGAAATACTTCGAAACGCAACATAATACATGTCACACATATTATGTATACAGGTTAAACAGGAATTACATTGTGTTTCTCTGGTTTTCAGCAGTTGCGGAGGACAAGCAGACCCAGCTATGGCTTCGGCTCCTATAGCTCCTTACAACTCCAGCCCACTGGTGAACAGCTCCAGCCAAAATGTGAGTGAGGTCTGCATGTAGATCGTAAGCCCTCCGTGTTTTTAAACTCAGTTTAATATAATTTATTGTTTGTAACTTTATACTTTTGTATTATGTTATCCTGTAAGTGTGTGATTCTGTTGTTGGAGGGTTAGACTTTCGTTTTCTGCATTAATAAATGATAAGCTTCAGTGGTATCAATAGAGCTGCCATTTGCTCTCCTCTCCTATAGAATTAAGCAGCTGTAAAGAAGCTATTACAGAGGCACACATAGAAAAGCTTTATGTGAAGATAGCATTTATAGACATTTGCTGCTCTTTATCTAATTGTTATTGAATAATTACTGTAAACATGCACTTGTAAGGATCTCATTATTTAGAGACTACATTAGATGTTTTTAAAAGTTACAAGTGAACATGTCACGCCACAGGACTGTTTAGGTGGACTACAAATATGGGGAGAAACTTGGAAGTATGTGTGACTGTTTACCGCATGTTAAATTTACACATTGTGCTACCCAACTGTGCTATTTTAAGACCATGATGTAGTCTAATTTCAGTTCTGCAGGGGCAGATTAGGACTTGCAAACGCCCCTGGGCCAGTTATCTCCAAGGTCTCCCAACCCCCATCAATAAATCAATTACATAAATGTACTGCAAATGCTTTAACAGTATAAAATGCGTATCGCATAATATTGTAATAGGCATCTTACTGTCTTTCTATGTTTCTCTTGAATTTTCTTGTTTCTGTTTACTGCTAGTGGCACAGAAATGACACACTGCGTCTTTAATCACATCTATTTTAATCCTCTTACTTGTATGCTGGTTTCACCCCTTCTGTTGATCCAACCGTCTCTCGTTCGTGTGCGTCAGATTCTTAGATATCAGGGTGATTGCTAAGAAACTAAGATTGTGGTGTATGTGTTCATGCATTTGTTCATGCATTTTTCATTTCAAAATAACACGATCCAGACGCGTCATTCTGCCCAGCGGTTTACAGCAAACAAAACACTGAACAGCAGCAAAAGCTGACAGAACAGATCAAGCTCTCTTTGCTCTCCTTCCAGTTCACTAACCTTTAACTGGCAGCAAGAACTAACCCAGAGAAAGACAGTCTACAACCCCGACCTCACACACATCAGACTAGTGCTCACAGGGTGAAACAGGACAGTCTACTTTTACTTTCCATTTTAGTTTCTTCATTACTTTTATTTGCTTTCTGTCACTTGCATCGATCTGATACAATGGAAAACTGAGGCAGGTCTAACCAAGCCTGTATTTGTTTATGGTAGGACAATTACCATCTACTGCAGTAAAATAGTTATGATCATTGTTATGAATTATTTTGGGTGGGAGGGATCATAAAACAGACAAGTTACATTTTAGTGTCAACAGATTTGTGTGAGGGCTAGGTAGGTTCAGTGCTAGAAATGATCTTGAATCTGAAACAATGAAAGTCTCAGAGGTATTCTCAGTTATATTGTAACACATATTGTGTATGTTAATCCAATGTTTCTTCATGTGATGACAGGCATCCAGAGAGAGTCTGAAGATGGAGTCGCTGGCAGACATTGCATCACTGCCTGGAGAAGAGAGAGTGACCGGTGAGTGGGAGTGTGTGTTTGCGTGCTTTGCTCTTATAGTGAATAAATAACGTCATAATAAGCTTGTTGGCTAATCATAATGTATCGAAAGTGAAAGTGACATGTATTTGTCAGTTACAAAAAAATGGAAAAACCGAAATGTGACCTTTAACCCATCCTTCATGAGGAGTAAACACACACACACACATGCCCTGGGGCAATTAGGGGTTAGGTGCCTTGCTCAAGCACACTTCAGTTGCTTCATGCCACTGCTGGAATCGAACCAGCAACCTAATAATTACAAGTCTAACTCCTTAACCATTAGACAACAACTGCCCTTTAAGGAGAATCGTTACAAAACATGCAATAAATTGCATGTTATTATTTCACTATAACAGAATCTTGTGTTCTTATTAAAAAGCATATATGTGCAGGGCAGTGGATTATTAATATCTAGCAATAAAATATTTTATAGTTTTGCATAACTAGAAAGTGTACATTAATTATAAAAGCACAACTACAAAATATCTTTGTCTTGTTTTAAATAAACCCTTCAGTGTGTCCTCTAGTGGTTTCCAGCCCCCTGTTTAAGAAACCTGGACTAAATGAATGAATGAATGGGTCTGTCTTTCAGTTTATTAAGCTTTACATTTCCAATTGTGTTTGACTCCTCAGATAAAGACATCATCTACATCTGCCCATTTAATGGTGCACTCAAAGGAAAGGTGTTTATCACTAACTACAGACTCTACTTCAAGAGCACTGACACAGTAAGAGATTGTACCCTTCATTAATGTGTGTATCTGTTACATCAAATAATATATCATGTGCTTCAGAATGAGAGCTTGACTCAAAACTCAAACTCATACAGTGCTTGTATTTTCTTTTACCTCAGTTCACTTAAAATCCAGCAGACATTCTAAGGACATGCCCCCTGTTCTGTGTAAAACCCACCCATCAGTTTCTTCTTTCTGTCTTTAGTTTGTTTCCTCTCCTCTCTCACTGAGCTTGTTGTTTAAATGCCTGCTCCTGTATTGCCTATTTTGGATTAATGTTCAGAGTCCACCTTTACCTATAACACACATTTGTTAGTCTGTGTGGAAACAGAAAGGAAAAATGGTCCTTTCCATGTACCATGTACCACTATGTTCTGGCCATGGTACATAGTGGTACATGGTAGCATGCACCTGCAGCCCTGTGTTGTGAATGTTTCTGCCATTGCTGGGGTCTGTTGCTAGGATCTGTGAACCTGGCAAGAAAAGAAGGAAGGAAAACTACCGCCCTTAGAATGGAAAAGTTCTTTGAAATTTGTGTTGGAATTTAACAGATAAAATCTGAGCATTTTAATGTTTCTGCTGTTGTGCAAATATGAAAGAAGACTGTTTCTCAAAATTTGTAAAAGCCTGTAATGTATTTATCATAGTTAGATTAATTTTCTGCTGTTTGTAGTATGTGTGAGGTTGTTAATATTATGACTTTCTAACATTTTTTTTTTCTCTTTCAAGGAGACACCAGTTACACTGAACGTCCCCTTAGGTGTCATAAGCCGTGTAGAGAAGATGGGTGGAGCCACCAGTCGAGGAGAGAACTCTTACGGTCTTGAAATCACCTGCAAGGTACTGCTCCAGAAATGCCATCAGATCCAAACTGTCACATTTGTACTAAAGCTCACTATGTCAACGTGTTAGACTATATGACTCTGACAGCCTTTTAGAAACTTTGATAAAACTACATTCTAAAATGTATTGTTCCTATAGCAGTAGAGCCTTTGTGTTTTTATGACTCAGATCAGGCCAGAATGTAAGAAATCACCAAAATAGTATATAAATGTGTGTGTGTGTGTGTGTGTCAGGATATGAGGAATCTGCGATTTGCCCTGAAGCAAGAAGGCCACAGCCGAAGAGACATCTTTGAGATTCTGTTCAAATATGCTTTCCCGCTTTCTCATGGAATGGTCAGAGTTCTATGTTAAACTTAATTCTTAGTTGCTACATTTTGTAGAACACATTAAACTGACTCTTGTTTAACTTTCTTTTTCAGCAACTCTTTGCTTTTCTGAGTCAGGAGAAGTATGAGGTGAATGGCTGGAACGTTTATGAGCCCATCGAGGAATTCAGGCGGCAGGTGAGGACTGGCTGCTTATATTCAGCAGTTATTTTTTAAGTTGAGCAGGTTTTTGGTCTAGTATTTCTAATGTGTTGTTTTTGTGTTTCCTGTTTTTCAGGGTCTGCCCAATAATGAGTGGAGGATCACTTTCATCAATAAAAGCTACGAGCTGTGTGACACCTATCCCACAATTCTTGTTGTTCCATATAAGGCCACAGATGAAGATCTCAGAAGAGTTTCTACCTTCCGATCTCGCTGCCGTATCCCGGTGAGTGTGAAATGTATTATTGGATATCTCTGTATGATAGTAATGGTAAATCTTAAATCTGGTTCTTTAATCTTTTTGGCGTTTACATGGAGTGCCCTGGAGGAATGTTTTAATAGTTCCTGTAACAATAAGTGGAAGTACCCACCACAGGAACTGGGAACAAATTTAGTTATAAAAAGGCTTTTTGTGAGGGCTAAACTAGCAGTTGTTGAACTTTTTAAATGTCATGCTTAAAGTTGTAGTCGTTCCTGCAGGCTGGTTCCTATATTCCTTAATTGTGATGTCTTTCCTCCTTTGCTCAGGTGTTGTCATGGTTCCATAAGGAGAATCATGCTGTAATCACACGCTGCAGTCAGCCTTTGGTTGGCATGAGTGGCAAGCGCAACAAAGATGATGAACGTTATCTGGACCTAATCCGTGAGGCCAATGGTACCACCAAACTCACCATCTACGATGCCAGGCCCAATGTTAATGCTGTGGCCAACAAGGTTAGATTCAAGAAGGTTGCTAATATTTGACTCAGCTAGGGGTTATTGTCAGCTTGGGTTTTAATAGAGATGACTTGAAATTTTCAATTTTCAGTTTCAGTAAATATTTAGATAAGCTTTTTCCCTTGAGCCACTCCTTTGTTTAACCATTATCCTTTATCTCACTTTATTGCTTTATTTTAACTGTATTTTAACTTTCTGGAGGTTAATCAACCTCATATTCAGATCCATGTTTTTCTCTTACAAAGGTATAACCTAGTTCATGTCCCGAAAGTTTAGAAATGTGGCTGTTTACTCGGCTATAAAATTGCCCTGAACAAAAGGTCACCAAAAGTGTGCCCAAGTAGGTTCTGGGTCTTGTCTGGCTATTCAAAACAACATACTCCTTGTACCAGCACAGACCTCTGTATCCTTACGCTTCAGGCCACAGGTGGGGGTTACGAGGGTGAAGATGCATATCAGAATGCAGAGCTGGTCTTTCTGGACATCCATAATATTCATGTTATGAGAGAATCATTGAGGAAACTAAAGGACATCGTCTACCCTCATGTGGAGGAGTCTCATTGGCTCTCCAGCCTAGAGTCCACCCACTGGCTGGAACATATCAAGGTTTGTTTTATAGCATTTATGCATAATATTATGAGTGTTTTTGTGTTACAGGACTGTTGCTTGGACTGTATGAGTTCCTGAGCTATATGAGTGTTTTAATCTGTCTCATTCAAACTTCTTGTTTTAATAAGAAGTTGCTCAGCTGTGCATGTTTTTAAAAAACCCTTTAAAAGGCCCCTTTTAAAGAAAAAAAAGCGATTAAATAAATTGTGACTGAATTTTACTTTAGACTTTGAATTAAATTCAGTATATAATAGATCAGTATTAGAGTCTGTTAAAACCAGTGACATAACCAGTGTCTATAATTGCATTACCAAATGCATGAATTTCAATTATCATCACTCAGAAAGCAATATTTGTCCCCCACCTCAGTGTTCACCACATTTTTAAATTTCTTTTAAATGACTGTTTGAAACAATTTAAGAAATACCAAAAACGTATGTAATGGCAGGAATAGTATGAAAAGATGTATCCATCTAACCCTCTTCCATCCACCTGTTGTAGCTGGTATTGTCAGGGGCCATCCAGGTGGCAGATAAGGTGTCGTCTGGTAGCTCTGTGGTGGTGCACTGCAGTGACGGTTGGGACCGCACGGCTCAGCTCACCTCTCTGGCCATGCTGATGCTGGACTCTTACTACAGAACACTCCGGGGCTTTCAGGTGCTGCTGGAGAAGGAATGGATCAGTTTCGGACACAAGTTTGCTTCAGTGAGTCTTGTCAGAGTGTTGCTTTTCATAACTGAATGTAAACAACATGTTTACAAGTTTTAAAAAAATGATCATTTCATTGCTCTATTATTTATTTGGTGCGTGGGTTCGTGTTTGTGTGCGCTTGTGTTTGTGTGTGCGTGTAGAGAATCGGCCATGGGGACAAAAACCATGCAGATCAAGACAGATCGCCCATCTTTGTACAATTCATTGACTGTGTCTGGCAAATGACTAAACAGGTATGAATCTAATGGTTAAACCTACACATTGTCTTAATACTCATCATTATTATTATCTTTAGGCAGGTTAAGCAAAAATGGAAGATTTAGTTCAGACCTGTATGTATTTTTTTCTTCTCCATGAAACACAAAAAGGACTGTGTTTGCACACTGTTTTCCATACAATCAAAGTGGATTTCTAAAATCAAAAACTAGTAACTAGTCCAACTGTGCTCTGTTTTCCAGGTCTTGTAAAGCTATAGAACAGACTGAAATTTCAGGTGTTATTTGCTAAAAAATCACTCCGATTTCACACAGTGATAAAGAATTTTTGATTGTGTTCTTTATCACTGATTCCAAATTTGTTGCTTTGTGTTCTCACATTGCAAAACCGTGAACTGCATTTTAAAGCTCCAGTGACAATAAAGATTAACAGTAAGTATTGACAAAAAAACTGGAAATGTATGTAACAAAAGCTCATATAACTCTGAAGAGTTGAAAACAGTACACATTTCTATGAACTCTTATGGTGCTTTTTTGGTCATTTAAAAAGCTTGACAATAAAAAAAAGACTGTTCATTTTTATTGTATGGAAAATGTCTCTGTTTACTCTCGTAACT
Source organism: Yasuhikotakia modesta (assembly GCA_036877545.1). NCBI lineage: Eukaryota > Metazoa > Chordata > Actinopteri > Cypriniformes > Botiidae > Yasuhikotakia > Yasuhikotakia modesta. Next base: position 5,806 of record JBAJNP010012852.1, on the reverse strand, counting down.
TCAGTTCCCTAACAGAAAGGAATGAGACATTGTGTCAGAAGCTGATGCTGTGGAGAATCCCTTCTCCTTTCCTCTTCACTTAAATCCTCATTAAACCCTTATTAAATAAGTTATTGAACCTTATTGAAATTTTACAATCTGGCAGAAGTATTCTGGAAGACCATCTCACCTTAATGCAGATATCTGAAATGGAGATGCTCTTAGCCTAAGCTCAGAGGTAACCGCTTTCATCAAATGGGCCCAAATGTTAATAGAGCATTCCTGGCTAAAGCTATTGCATCTAAAATCCAGTGTGACAGCCATTGTTTAGAGACAGAGTGTCCTTTTGCATTGTTCTCGAAGCACACAGAAAACTGCTTAGACTGACAAATCTCAATTCAAGCACTAAAGCTTACGCTTAATGAACGGCTACATCTGAAGAGCTGATTTGGGCATGAAGGCCGGAATTGTTGTATCCTGTACTCCAAACTGTGTTGGCACTGATTTAGGCCCATAGCCCATCCAGTCTCCAGGCCAAATTACAAACAAGCAGTGTTTACCAAGAGCTCTTGCAAATCAACCACCTGCTTAACAGAAGTGAGGGCTAAAAGAACAGTTTTAAAGGCAGCTAACCCACTGACTGAAGCGTTTTGAAAAGAATTTAGTAACAGCACTTTCAGGACCATGGCCAGATCCTAGGATGGGATGATCTGGAAGCAAGAAGGCTTCGGCCATCTCTCTCCTCTCAATATCATTGAACCAGGGTGGGTGCGTCAAAACTGTAGACCTGTAGTAACCGTTCTTTATCAAATTTACACCACTGTGACTTCCAAATTCTGGCTCCGATCAACTGCGGGGACACAAACTATGGATTCACAGAGAAAATTGCTCCTCTCAAAAGCTTCACATCGCCAGATTTTGGGGAGTGCGAGTCTGTTATTACACTTTTTGACTGCCTTACGCTGTAAGTATACTGGGAGTTCTTTGCAGTGTGGGCAGCCTGCTCCTGCAAGTGCTGTCTCCACGTGAGCAAGACCCAGACATTGGACGCAGTGTCTGTGAAGGTGCAGGAGCTCAAAGGCTAACATACAGGTGCCATGCTGGAACATGAGAAGAAGGTCTTCATGCATCTTCTTAACAGCATTCTGCTAAAACTCTTGAATGAACGAGAGATTCTGAGCTTGTGACGTTTTGATGCCACATTATATAGCAGTGGTGCTGTATAACTCGCCCCTACTTGCCATCTTGCTCGGCATTGGCCAGTGCTATTTTTTATTATTTTTTTATTTTGTCATTATCCAATAAGGCTTCAGGCGAGATAGCAAGGAAAGGGGATTCCCCATAGCATCAGTGTTGAGTGAAACATTGTTGAGTGAAACATTCTCAGAAGAAACAAATAGTTCTTCTGTTTGCTCGTGTTCAACAAAAGACAAAAAATTATACAGGTTTGATGGTAAGAAAACGACAACATTTTTAAACTTTTGCATGAATTAACCCTTGAATGTCATGGTACAATCTTTGGGTTTAATGACCTTTGACGCCTGTAATACGCCTGCAGTTCCCAACAGCATTTGAGTTCAATGAGCGTCTGCTGGTGGCAATACTGGATCATCTGTACAGCTGCCGCTTTGGTACTTTCCTCTACAACTGCGAGAGTGTCCGTGACAACAATGTAAGTAATTAAATAGTGTTATCAGGAAACCACACACAGGCCCTGAACTTTCCTTTGGTAATAAAAAAAGAGTTGTTTCATTTACATATGCAATTTTCATCATACTGTACATATCTGCCATGATGAAATGTTATTCCATGGCCAATGCCATTATCTTCATGTATTGTATTGCCATTGGACAAATATGATTAATTGTCCTTGCTATATTTCTATAATCCATATTTACATTAATTTATTTTGCAGATGCTTTTAGTGACATACAAATGAGAGAGCGTAACACATTTTTAACCTTTCTAGCCATAAATATGTTAAACAACGGCAAGTTAACTATTGTCAAAGCTTAGTTAATAGAGTAAATAGTGAATAGTAAGAAGTCAAGAATGACTGTAATTATAGCTTTAATATTTCATTTATACATTGTGGAAATACAGGCTACTGTCATGAAAGTGCTTTAGTTTACCCTTATCATGGGTAAAGGAAAACTAATACACCTCTGCACTTCGGGGAGACGAAACATGTCAGTCCTCTAGGGTTTCAGCACATTGTTAACATTGTTCACTAACAATTAGAACATTGTTAGTGAACACAACCAATGGATTGACACACCTCCAACTGTATCTGCATTACCAATATATCCAAGCCCGATTTAACTGTTTATCACCACATTAAATGTCTTAATTCAATAGCATCTGTATTTTTATTGTTGTATTGTACTTATTGTTGTAGGTAAATACAGATTATGAATTACAAATTAGAAATTAAGTTGTAAATTGTCAAAATTTGACAAAAAAATTGACACAATTTATTTGTGTCTGTTTGTTTATTTAGGACCTTAGGAAAAAGACTGTGTCTCTGTGGTCTTTGATCAACAGCGACACTTCCTTCTATATAAATCCCTTCTACACACCCGAGTCCAGTCGCGTTCTTTACCCTGTCGCCAGCATGCGTCACCTAGAGCTGTGGGTGACTTATTATATCCGGTGGAACCCTCGCATACAACACCAGGTATTCATATATTGCAGCTGTAGATTCTACAACCCTGTAGTTTTTTTCATAGCTTTTTGTATGTTGATATACATTATTTTGGTCTATGCATGCAGGACTACATGTGTGACATGAAATATGTTCATTTCTGTGTTGGGGGGTTTTTGCCTCTGGGTGTGTGTGTGTTGAGTGAGAGTTTGTGCAGAAAACAATGTATTTGATTCAGTGGTGCAGAAAATCCTCTCTTCAGTAATTGCATTCTGACTTGCACTGCACAGAACTGTCACTCAAACTGTCCTCATCAACACACACACACCCCTTCACAATGGCAGCAGCCACTCTGGTACTACCATTAATTAGTTTTAAACATACAATCACTGAATATATAGTAGTAATCCTTATTATCAGTATATAAATTAAAGGGAAAACAAAAGTGGACCAGTAAAAATCATCTCACTTTAAATTAGAATTGTTTTTTATAATTAAACAGCAATGCTTGTCTGAGAGTGACTGTTAATTTCACTAACAGTCCCAGACAGATGGTCTTATTAGCATCTAATGTGTGTTTTTATGTGGAGGTAATGCATTTCTATGGGTTTAGTGTTTTCATATTATTAATGCAGAGATTCTCAAACAAATAATTTATTTGCAAATATATTTAAAGATGCATAAATAAATGTAGCAAGTTTTATTAACATAATGAATTTGCAAATTAACAGATTCACAAATGTGTGAAGTGTTTCACAATAAAATTAAATGTGCTGCTAAGGTTTTGTGTCACAAATGTAACTCTGCTAGGCAGAGATTTTGTAAGATGGATTTGTGAGATGGATTTGAGTTTTATATAAATAGTTACAGTTGCTAGACATCCACAAAAATCCACAAATAGTGAATTCCACTGACCAATGTAATTTCACCTAACCCCATTCATTTACCCTGTTTGCAGTTAGTGCTTTTTTGCTGCCCTCTTGTGGTTATTGTTTTCAGTCAAACTCTGTCTTAATTGTGTGAATGTCTATTTGTGCATTTCAGCAACAGAGTCCAGTCGAGCAGCGCTATAAGGAGCTATTGGCATTGAGGGATCAGTACCTAAAGAAACTGGAGGAATTGCAGCTCATAGACTCCACCCCATCCTCCACCCACTTGACAAACAGTTCCACCCCTAACGCTGCCACGCCCAATCAGCACATCACACATTTACAAACACCATTTTGATCTCACTCACAAACTGTTACAGAAATTGAAAGTTTGTATATAGCAATAGTATTAATTGTGGTAACAATTAGTCTGGCGAACAATTATGCAATAAACCACAGTTCAGCCTCCAGCTCGCAAAAACGTTAATCACAAACGACAAGAAAAGCCTTAAAATAACAGTGCTGTTTTTTGTGCTGCACACCATTGACAAGTTTTTGAAATTGTGTTCTTTTATCCCAGAAACCTCTTGGATATCATTTGGAATGGTTTTGTGGTGATTGAAAGAAAATGAGTTGGGTGAATGTGATTTATCTGTTATGTTATGAATGTTATTAAGAAAGTGTGAAGATATGAATGGAGGGAAGCAAGGGAAGGAGGGAGGTAAGATTTTTTGGTTGTTGTTGCTGGTTGTTTTGGTGAGCTATAGTCTGCATATCGTCCAGGCAATCCAGTGTCAAACAGGGTCCTTTAGAAGAACAATTGCCTCACATTTCAGTTTTCTTGGTTTAACTGCATGCCAGACTGATGACTGCAGGGTCAGGGAAGCAGATTCAGTAAAAGTCTTAATTTTTTTCTCCGTAAATATCATTCGCTGCTCAGGTGAGTGAACAGTGGTAGGAAAATGTCTTGAACATTTGACTAGTTTATTGGGATTATTTTAGGGAGACCATTTTTGTGCCTTTACTTATATCTGAGGATTTCAGGTGTATATTTTATAAAGAAACAATATTTTTAGTCAAGGCAGCATCAGTGAACTCCATTTACTGTGTGTTCAAGGACGGGTTGTTTTGCCTCCTGGTGAGCACTGAAGAGCGAATGCTTGTACTTCAAGCCCCACATACTGGCAGATTTGATTTACCTCTCAAAACAATGTGCAGTTGCCACAGAAGGCTACAATTCAGTCTCTGATGGGGTCGACAGTATTGCTCCCAGTGAGACGTAGCATCAAAGTACTGCACAGTCCTTTGGTAGACAGAATGGTTGGGATATGAAGTAGTGTGTTTGAGCTGTCCCCATATCAGTTTTCAGTTCTTCAGGAGATGTGACTGATATGGGTTACTGAGTGACTGAGAACATTATGAGAATGTTACTGTGAGTCCTGGCTAATGCTGCCTCCGAAACTGAATTTTTAAAGACTTTGACCTCAATGAGGAAATGAAGTTTAAACCTTAGTGTGTGAAGAAAATGTTCAATAAACAAACCATTTGCAATTGGTTGTTTTAGGGGAGAAAGGACAAAACATCTATTTTAATTTTATACAAATACCAGAACTGTGTAATTACCTCAAACATAAACCTATTTTACTGTTGAAAGTTCTATTGTAAAATATAATTATTTTATTTAGTGTAAAATCTGACAGTTTTATAAAAAGGAAAGTAATTAGAAAATGTGTTTTGGTTGGTTTTGGTAACTGGTATAATTTGTTGGTCATCCTCTTATTCATATTTCTTTTTTATTTGTTTATTTTGTAACGGGCATTTAGGCTTTGTAATATTTTATAGATCTGCCTATGATCTGATTCTGTAGGGAAGTCTTTTGTTCTCAATTTGTTTGCTCAATGCATGAGATTGAGTGAACGAAAGCTGCACTCTTATTTTCCTAACATTTTCTTAAGTTAGACATAATAGTTTAAAGGGATTTGTTTGTGTTTTGTATTCCCTCATGTATCGTATCTGTTGGCCAGCTGTTGTTCTGTACATAATGCTGATTAAATTAATTTAAACAAGTTCACATAGAAAAAGACCACATGCTCATTATTGCTCATGCTTTGTGTATCAGTGTTTGAGGATCATTTGCCTTCAGACTGCAATGGAATATGTTGATGTGTATTGTTTTCATTCACACAGGTCAATAGCGGCTATTTAATGGTAGCTGTTAAAACTCCTAAATAGACCCATCACTATAGGTTGAACATCAAATTGGTTCCACCTTATGAGAAATTATCATTTCTAACATCACATATTAGGTTCTATT
>JBAJNP010012851.1:0-12847 GCA_036877545.1 Yasuhikotakia modesta | reverse complement strand
GGATGATGGTATTGAATGCTGAGCTGAAGTCGATAAACAGCATTCGAACGTAAGCGTCCTTGTTTTCCAGGTGTGTGAGGGCCAGGTGAATGGTTGTGGAGATGGCGTCGTCCATGGAGCGATTCGGACGGTACGCAAACTGTAGCGGGTCCAGTGTGGGTGGTAGCTGAGTTTTGATGTGCCTCATGACGAGCCTCTCGAAGCATTTCATCACGATATGTGTGAGTGCGACGGGACGGTAGTTGTTAAGGCAGGAGATTGATGACTTTTTCGGCACGGGGACGATGGTGGTCGCTTTGAGGCATGTCAGAACAACGGCACTGCTCAGAGAGATGTTGAAGATGTCTGTGAAGACATCTGTCAGCTGTTCTGCACATTTTCTGAGTACTTTACCAGGGATGTTGTCTGGTCCAGCAGACTTACGTGGGTTGACTCTGCGTAGAGTTTGCCTCATCAGCAGCAGTTAGACAGAGTACCTGGTCACCGGGTGGAGGGATGGTCTTCCTCGCTGTGACGCCGTTCTGTGCCTCGAACCCAAGCGTACAAGTCGTTTAGTTCATCTGGGAGGGAGGCGTCACTGCTACAGACGGGTGGTGTTGTCCTGTAGTTGGTGATCGTCTGAATGCCCTGCCACATGCACCGAGTGTCTCCGCTGTCCTGGAAGTGACCATGGATTCTCTGGGCGTGTGCGCGCTTCGCCTCTCTAATGGCGCGTGACAGTGCAGCCCTGGCTGTTCTTAAAGCTGTCCTGTCACTGGCTCTGAAGGCGGAGTCTCTTGACTTGAGTAGAGCGCACACCTTAGCAGTTATCCACAGTTTCTGGTTGGAGCGTGTGGTGATGGTCTTGGAGACAGTCATGTCGTCGATGCACTTGCTGATGTAGCCGGTCACTGACGACGTGTACTCCTCCAAGTTAACCAAGTCGCCGTTGGTTGCAGCCTCCCTAAACATGGCCCAGTCAGTACTCTCAAAGCAGTCTTGAAGAGCTGAGATGGCTCCTGCAGGCCAGGTGTTTATCTGCTGTAGAACCGGTTTCGAGCGCCTAACGATCAGCCGGTATGCTGGAATCAACATAACCGTGATGTGGTCTGAGTATCCGAGATGGGGGCGGGGCTCCGCTCGGTACGCTCCGGGGATGTTAGTATACACCAAATCCAGCGTGTTTTTCCCTCTCGTCGCAAAGTCCACATGCTGATGGAATTTAGGGAGAACTGATTTGAGATTTGCATGGTTAAAATCTCCAGCGATAATAAACAGTCTGTCGGGTGAGCGTTCTGTAAATCACTAACAGCCCCGTGCAGTTTACACAGAGCTTCCTTAGCATTAGCGCTGGGAGGAATGTAAACTCCGATGATGAACAGCGCAGTGAATTCCCACGGTAAATAAAACGGTCTGCATCTAACAGTCACAAATTCCACAAACGATGTCCGTGCACCATCTCATGTTTACATAAACACACACCACCTCCACGAGTCTTACCGCACAGAGATCTGTTCCTGTCGGCACGAAACAATGCTAGCTCATCTAGCTGAATGGCGTTGTCCGGCACTCTGTCGCTGAGCCATGTTTCTGTGAAAACAAAGACACAGCAGTCTCTAAACTCTCGCCGTGTAGTTCGTTCGAGTCGGATGTAGTCCAGTTTATTTTCCAGGGAGCAGACGTTTGAAAGAATGATGGACGGGAAAGCCGGCCGGCTAGGGTTTTTCTTTAGCCTAGCACGGATACCCGCCCGCTTGCCGCGCTTCTGTTTCCTTGCGCACCGCTTTCGTCGCACTTCCTCCCAGTCACCGGCGTCAGGCAACGCCAAGGTCTGGAGGCCTGGTGTCCGTAGCAGCCAGAGTTCGCAGAGTTTCGCGTAAGCTTCATCTTCCAGGTTAATGGATGCACGTTTCTTTATTTTTTTTAAAAGTCTGGCGGTCGTACACATGAACACCACTGTGTCTGGCGTTCATATGTCTTTTTTGTTGGGCTTTTTAACAAAAATAGCACCATTTTGTCTCCGGAGTGGCCGCTGTGTGCTACTGCCGCACCGCCATCTTAGACTCTATCTTGTGCTACTGGGCAGTCTATGGCAACCCTGGTGGCTGTTGAGAGACATCTGTGACTCAACTTTATTGGAGCTCAAGGATAAGGACAGAATTTTCCTCCTTGATGCTCCATTGGTGCCTTCAGGTGCTGTTAATATGGTCGTTGACCATTTTCAAGAAGCCAGTAAACAGGCTAAGACCTTTCAGCAGTTCCTTCCCCCCCTGCTCTCACTCTCTGGGGGTTACTAGACGGGAGCAGCCCCCCTCTGCTCAGCCTTCATATCGGGACACCCAGAAAAAGAGCGTTGCCTCCCACTCTCCCCCTCCTAGGGTTGGGCTTCGCAACGCTCAGACCCGAGGTCCTCTATCAAAGACCTGATCACTTCGCAGAGGATCTTGGGCAAGAAACCCTGACATTTTGCATGGGGGAAGCCCAATGCAAATTATTTCGGGTGCTCTCTGTCGGTCATCCGTTGCAGGGCACTGACATGTCCCTTATGGCTACTCCAGTGACCAGCCTTGAGAGGTTGGTACCCCTAAGCCAATTTATGGCAGTGTGGAAACTTACTGCCAGGCGTATCTCAATGGGTCCTCTGTACCTTAGAACTAGGTTACAGAATCGCCTAGTTTCTTGCCCACCAGCATTCAGAGGGGTTCTCCCCACCCTGGTGAACTCAGCGCATGCTAAGCTTATGGAACAAGAAGTAGCGTCCCTGTTAAGAAAGGAGGCCATCATGGTGGTCCGTCCTCAGCAGTGGCAAGCAGGGCTTTAAAGCCGCTATTTATTTAAAAATGGCTGGGGTCTGTGTTTTGAACCATTCAGTGAGACAACTGAAGTTCAAGATGCTCATGGTAAAGCAGGTCATATCTCAAATCAGGTCCGAGGGCTGATTTGTTACCATAGAAGGCTTTCCCAAAGCACTTCAATGCAGCGTATCATTCTTTTTAGGTTACATACGTAACCGAGACGGGAGCGAGGAGTCAGGTAGGAGTGGCACGTCTGACTATCATGCAGACAGACAGGCTTCCTGAAGACAAGGAAGCTGATGACATATTTTGCAGGTGCTTTTTAAAGGCTTTGAGGCATGCAATGTCAGGTCACATGACCTCTACCTGCCTATCAATAGACCTGATTTTACACGTGTTCTGACTCGGGCACACCTGAAGCGCCTTCCCATGTGGAGTCCAATTTGGTGCAGTATAAAGTTTGCTTGAAAAGGAAAAGTTTTTAAAAAGTTTTTTAAAAATACGATTTTTTTTTTTTTAAAAAACTATGCTACACTTTTTCCCCAGGGAATGCAAGTACTGATAAAATGTATACTTTCATTTTTTAAAAAGCATCAGCCAAATTAATATATGCAAACATAAATTTTGGTTAGTTTCTTCAAAGTTTGCGTTCTTTGGCAAAAAGAAATTAACAAACTTAAACTTGACAAATGGAACTGTTCACTAATTGTGTGTTTTTGTAACAACAGTGTTTGTGTTAAAACAGTAGGGAAAATTAATATGTAATTTTTGCACATAAGAACAGGAGAATGCACATTCATTCCCAGCTACTATTTCTTTTAGCAATGTTGAGTGTAGGGGAAATAATAAAAGGTGAAAACAAGTTGCTCCCCCCTCATCGGGTATGACTATGCCTATTAAGATACCTTTTATGTGCAAGAGAGCTTTTGAAATATAAAAACATTGTCAAACTTAGTCACTCAGTCAATCTCAATCACATAATTTAGATTGCAATATAATTTTGTTATTTTGATTAACTTAAAACAGCCAAGATGCATGTTAATTAACAAATCATAAGAATGCTTTGTTAGTATTATTACTATTGTAATTAATTATGTATTCATTCATGTGTTAATTGTGTAGACATGCTTTAATGTAAAGTGTTACCAAACAGATAGCGATAGAAAGCACGCTGTTTCCCGGTAGAGATTGATGAGCATCCCCCTCCCCAGAGCTCCTGGTGTTTCTATAGTAATTTCCAGCCAATGATCAGTTGGTGTCCACATCCCCATCCTCCTCACCTCAGCACCAATCAGCCACACACAGCGACAGGAGACACCTCACCTCCAGTCATCGCTTCACGGACAACAGGCACAGCCAGGACGCCACCATAAACACACATCTTTCATTCTATTTACACTTATATAAAGAATATTGTTTTCCTGCGTAAAAATGATGTTTTTGTAGCGATCGCTCGGCGTGTGTTTATTGTGTATTCATCGCAGTAATGTGCTGCTGTAGTGTCTGGATTGTCTGGTAGGTGATGCTCTTTTATTTTTTTCTCGCTTACCGATACTGGCGCATGCTTTCTGAATGTCCACTGTTTTATTATTTATTTCGAAGGTTTAGAAGGCGTTAGAGAGATTAATTCTCATTATGCATTTTGATCTGAATGTCGCTATAATTGGTTATACTCTCTGCCTCTTTCTGTCTCCTCTAGGTATCGGTTATTTTTCTTAGTCTTTGAACTTTGTTTACAAATCCAGTGTTATTGTGGATAGAGTAAACAAGTGGAGCCAATAAAAAATATCAATACATTTTTAATGTGCGTAATGATTGTCTGAATGACGTTAGTGAAAACAAGAAAGCTCTGTTTTGGTGTTTGTTTGTTAGTGCGTTTATCTCGGTTTTTTTCTGTTCGCCTTTAATTGGGAAGTTCCAAAGCAGCATGAGTCACTTTGTAAAAACTTATTCATGTGAGGCTTCATGTGAGGTCGCATGGCCTCAGATAAACAATAACAGAATCTTTTTAAAACATTATGAGTAGTCATGGTTAGTTATTAAGTGTTCCCTGTGGAAATTTGCTATTAAATTCAGAGCTAGCACTTCACATGTATGTGTTCTGAATTGTTGTTCAAATTGTCTTTGCAATGTACTGGTCTTAGGCAGTCCGTGAGAGGCTAGTGAAAGGTAATGCAAGGAGAGAAAGTGTCTAATGGGCTTTTATGTGTAGCAACAAAATCCAGTCAGACTGGGAAATCGGAAATGGATCTCTTCCATACACAGACACTACAGTTGTTAAGGTTTGAGACTTGGCTTGCAAGTAAGCATTTTTGATAAGCATAGTTTGGTAAATGGTACCTTGACAATGTGTGTTGATTTATTTTTAATGTATTGAAATTGAGCATATTTAAGGTTGCATTTAATTTAACAGGCTTACTGTAGTGGAACAAAATCAACATGTCATTCTCTGAAAATGTTTTTTAAATACTGTTTAAAGTAAAAACTGTTTAAACTATTTAGTGGTTGTAACCTAAAATAGTTAAGTAAATTAGAAATTATACTTTTGTTTATTTAGAAAAGTAAGTTTCATGATTGTGGAATATTTCAGATGCTTGTCACTTTTATCTGTAATTGTTGTTCTCTTATTTTAGTGGAGGGAAAAAAACAGGATGGTAACGTGTTGTGTCTAACCAGCTTCACCTTGCCAAAACCAACTACATCCCCTCAAATATTCATTGTGAGCTCTTAGCAACTTAGCAACAGCCATGTCTAATATTAACAATGCACTTTGCATTGAGAGCGGACAGAGCACAGACGTGTCACTCTTGCAAAAGGATAATCTTCAGGATGGTGGATTAAGCCAGCTGTTGGATTACAATGCAGAAATGGAAAGGTACAGGTCTTTTGCGAACTTTTACAAAACCAATGGGGCATTTCCACAGACTGCCAAAATTGCCCGCATAACGACACCAATTTTTCCCAGTGCTAGAATTGGTGTGTCCCCTTGGAACTGTGATAACAGCATGCTCTGGGGAAGGAAATCAGCAGCAATAAACCCTAATAGGACCAGCATGCATAGAAACGACTCCCCACGGCCGGGGAAACCTGGCGTGCCGCCAGAGACGCTACAAATGGCAAATAATAATTTCCTCTCTAGCTTATCCCCTGAACACTGCAGACCTTTAGCAGGAGAATGCATGAACAAGCTGAAATGTGGTGCTGCTGAAGCAGAGATAATGAATCTCCCGGAACGTGTTGGAACTTTTTCTGCTATTCCAGCTTTAGGGGGCATCTCATTACCTCCTGGGGTCATCGTCATGACAGCCCTTCACTCCCCCACAGCCTCGGCAGCCGTTACAGACAGTGCGTTTCAAATTGCCAATCTGGCAGACTGCCCACAGAATAATTCCTCATCCAGCGGAAACCCAGCGAAAAAGAAAAGGAAAAGGTGTGGGGTCTGTGCACCCTGCAGGAGGCTAATCAACTGTGGAGTGTGCAGCAGTTGTCGGAATCGTAAGACGGGCCACCAGATCTGCAAGTTTCGAAAATGCGAGGAGCTAAAAAAGAAGCCTGGCTCATCACTAGAGGTGAGACGTTGGCTCAGACATCACCCTCCCCTTACTCCCCCTGTTCACTCAGAAGCATTAACCTTTCCTTCAAGTCACGTTTCTAAGCCCTTGAAAATTGTTTCCATGCCCACCCATGCCTGAACATCCCCCCAGCTTCTCAAATCTGCCTACCCGCCTAGCCTAATTGGCAGTAATTAGGGGTGTTTGTGCGAAGCGCAAGCTGAGCTTGGCTCAGACACCCCTAATTGCTGCCAGTCAGACTGGGACTGTAACGCATCCGAACAACCCTGGGCTTGGCTGTGCTCCAAGCTGAGCTGGGAAATGGTTTTCAGCAGAGAGCCATCCTTCTCTGCGCTTGGTCATTTTAACCAATTACAGAAACCGTCTCCTGACGAGGCCAGTCAATCTCCTACACAATGAGAGCAATAAGAAAATTCCTGCTGCGCTTCTAGTCTAGATTCTAAATTATTAACTTGCAAAAACATGTACACATTAAACTGACTAAACACTTTTGAAGATTCTTGAATATCTAAAATGATAGTTCTTGTAAATATTTTCAAGGGCTGAGATAAGGTGATTTCTCCATTTTTTGCATAAAGTAAAGGTTAGTCAGCCTTGGAAAATAATACTTTAGAAAATACAAAATTTGATGTATTAATGTAACCAGTTTGTGTGTGTGTCTTTGTGTGATACTGGACAAAAAGAAGGTATTTACTAGAATGTGTTTCTGCAAATAGTGTGAATGGAGTGCAGTGTGTCTTGTGACATTTAATACTTAAAATATTCTTACCTTAAATGCTATGTTGACGTAGCTTTAAAGATTATTTAATTGAGAATTTAATAATACCCATGCATGTGCATACAAAAGCATTTTTTATATGACATCAATATGCAGTGACACATATAATTATTGATGCAGTCATGAAAGTACTACTGTAGTAATACTATTGTGAACTACAGTATTCTCAACAAGTACCCTTGACATTAAACAAGATATTCATAGTGTCATTTGGCCTCATCTAAAAGTGTAAACATCAACGAGCATGAGAAAGCAACATTGGCTGAACCAGTGCTATGGGACTGTCTGTTTCTCTAACTAATGTCAGACAGGGGAATTGTTTGGTAAACCTGAAAACAATAATTTTCTTTGCAGTTTTGTTTGGTGCCTCTAGTGGTGCATAAATGACACACATTTACTGTATTCATGCATCATGTAAGTTGTGGAAACTCTAAAATACTTTTTTTGTATTTGATTGAATAGATTAGAAATGCAGTGTGTTAGAAATCCCTGTCATTGCGGGTGAATGCTCATACCTCTTTCAGTTGTTTTTGAGAGAGTAATGTATTCAGACTGCCTACTTAATCAGTATGTACTTCTGAGACTATGTAACATTTAGTCAATTAACATAATAGATGATAGATGATTATGTTGTTACAGTTGATTATGGTGGTTATATTACAAATTGGAATTTTTATCATAAATATCAAAATTTTTATGATATTCACAAGTTCACATTTTTCTATAATTCTTGAAGAAGTAAACAAATTTTACTTGCTTTCCATGGTAACATTCAGGATGGTCTACTGCAGTATTCAATGCATGAAGGATTATAGGGTGATCCGCATTTACTATACAGCTAATAAGCATCTTCAGCCCACCCATAATTTTATTTATTAATATTAATCCAACAAAATGACCAGTACAGAAAACCTACATATCATTGTACAAAAATCTGCAGGCACATGCAAATGAAAATATCCACAATCCATTTACATTTGCAATTGACTTGCTTTCACCTATAAGCATGTATAGACAAAGACATGCACAAAGCACACAAACACACACGTAGACACAGCTTGATTGCACCTTTTACTGCAAACAAAATGATAAATTCCCAGTAAGCAGCTGGATGTGGCTGTCAGTGTTTTGCACCTGGGAATCACCCTGAACTAATTATATCTTAAGTGGCAGTGTAAAATGTAAATTAGAATTTTACTTACACCCCTGAAATCGGAGAGCCAATTTAATCTAATACTGCCTTTAATTCAGCACGCTAATGCAAGACCCAGGAGGATTACCCTGTGTCACTGCTCTGCTGTTCTCTCTCGTTCTCTCTCTCTTTCAATTCTGTCTCTCTCAGACAGCAGAATGGATTAGTCTAGCAGAGTCATTTTATCCTACCTAACCTAATGGTTTCTGAGGTTGCTATGGGTCTAGTAATGCTTCAGGTTAGTCAGACAGTTTGAGTGTGAGCTCTGTTTTGTAACAGGTTTGTTTGTTTTTCATAAATAAATGTTGATCAGACTGTGCACACACATAAGCTAGCATTCTAAAGAAAAAAAATTAAGTTTTTATGATAATCCAGAAAAAGTATTTATTTATACATTTAGTATCACAACACAGTCTTTCACCTTAGTTCAGGTTTTATTTCCAAATATACCTCAGTTTAAATACTGCATATATTATTAAATCCTTGCTTGAGGAAATCAAGTGTAAAACTATTTTGTTCTGTCATTTTTGGCTGGGAAAAGCTGATTTATGGTTAAAAGGCAGTTTATATGAATTAAAATTTATTCACCATTTTGTTGTTTAAAACTTGTTTAGAAAACACAAAAGAATATATTTTACAAATGCCTTTTTTATACATTGTCAATATTTGACCTGTAAATTTTGGGATATTGCATACATAAATCTTCTTAAAACATATGTTTATATGTTTACTTAATAAATTGTTGGAATTAAATTTAATTAAATTGAACTTAAAATTGATTCCAGTGGCTGTCAAACATAAAAAAAATCCAAACCACAAATCTTTATGATAAAGGTTTCTTCTGAAGCCATACAAAATCTTTGTGCGAGACATCATTGTATACAGTATCTACACTTAAAATTATTACCACTGTCAATTTAATGCGTTAATTTAGTGTGATGTATTGCCATTTCAATTAAACATTATTGGTATTGCACCTGCTATATAGCTACACAACTTTATCCATTTGCACATTTGTATAATGCTAAGGTAAGAAGTTAAGATAACGTGTTTTGTGTAAAAGAGGAAGTTACACTAATGCATCTTCAAAACAGTATATATTGTAAAAACATGCTATGCAAATAAAATGACTTGACAAATTAAATTGCACAACGCACTACTGTGGACTGTAGGTCAGTGTTTATAATAGGTTAAACAGAACATACAATATTGACTTTAATCTAGTATGCAATTCCTACTTAATGGTTTTGGTATTCAGTGTCTATTCAGTGCAATGTAAATTATCTTCATTTTAGAATTTTTCTTTTGGGTATTATGCAATTAATTCCTATTAATTGAATCAATTGACATATCAGACATTTCTTGTAATTAATTTAATTAAATGTTTAAATCAATTAACAGCACTAATGTGTATACATATTTGCTATGAAAAGCACCCAGATATTTTTTTAAATTAAGACAAAATAACTAAATAAACAGATCATATATGACCCTTCAGGGTCCTGTCTTGATCCTGTCCTCTCATATGATTGATCCTGTCTTCTCACAAAGCTATCACAATAAGCAGATTTGGACTATAGCCCACTTGTTATTTGCTGAAAACCTTCTGCTGATTTCAAATCTCATTTATGCTTGTCTTTGTACAAAGTCTGTCAGGTGTTTTGTATTTTCCACCAGCTTCTTTTTCCCAGATCAATGGGCTCTGCACAACATGTTACAGTGTTGTCTCTAAATTTATTGGTTTCGCTAATGCTACCAATTAAGGTAAAAAAAAAAAAATCAGACATGCCTGGCTTGTGCCCTTACTTGTGATGTCTGTCAACTCTTCTGACCTAGGTTGATTTAACTTCCCCAGTACTGTGGCAAATGAAACCCATTGTTATGGCTGTTTTCTGAGATGGGAAGTGGCGGCGGATGGTCAGTGTGTGAAAGGTGCAGGGAACACTAATGTGTGGCATTTTAAATTTTTAACAGGTCACTCTAAATAATTGATGGAAGCTCATGCCGAAAGTTAAATGGTACCTCATCATTGCAGGGACTTGTTTGAAAAGATGCAAAGAAACTTTGGGCTGATGGGGATTATTAAGGCCATAATATATATTATGATAATATGGATAGTATGATTACCCTATGGTTATCTTAGATAATACAATAACATCCCATGCAGTTTATTCTACAGTAACTGCAAAAATTACATTAAAAAATAAGGAGTACTGTTGACAAATATACTTAAAAAGTTGTTGCATTACATGACAACAATTGCAATCTTTGAGTGACTTTTTTTATAACTTTTTATTATTTAGTAAAAAGTTGGTTACTGTGTTTACTGAACAGACGTAATGCAATGGTGTCGACTTAAAACTTAAAAACTAAATGGTGTCTATACAATGACCACTGGGACTTTACACTGACACTTCAGAGCATTGTGTTTGCAACGCAAAGGTTGTGGGTTAAATTCCAGAGAACATAAGTACTGATAAAGTTGTGTTCATTTTTTATCTTGAATTCGACTGTCAATTGGTAATGATGAAGAAAATTCCTGAAAAACTAAACAATGGCAGTTCATAAACTTGATCCTACTACATAACTTGGTCAAATTTGTATTTTAACAAAATAAAGACATCACAAAGGACTGTTTTTCCACTATTGCTTCAACACCTCTCAACAACAGGTGAACAATACTGTGTCCAACATCAAGCAATGTTGTGCCTGTATTTTAAATGGTAGGGCATTGCAGTCGTGGGTTTGATAATTTACATTTATGCATTTGGAAGATGCTTTTATCCAAAGCAACTTACAGTACATTCAAGTTATACATTTGTACCAGTACATATGCTATAGATTTATACCAGTACTTGTGGGAATAGAACCCACAACCTTTGCGCTGCTAACGCAATGCTCTATCAACTGAGCTATACAGGAGCCCTGATAATTTTTTCCTTATGTGTTCTGTTAATACAAACAAATGTCTTATTTTTCTTAAAGGGTTTATTGTGGTACTGTAAAAGAGTTTCTACATTTGTAATTAGTCAATTTCCATCAGTCTGATTAATTGAGGCCGGTTTGCAGACTTGTTCTGATCATTTGCACATTGACAGAATAACACAGTAATGAGATAGTCAGTAGAATACCCTAACCCTCACTTTTTTATGTTGCTGTTTTCACCTCACATTCATGTCAGGCTTATGGTGCCCTGTAATAATGCAGTGAGGTCATGGGAGGCAAGAGGAATGCTGCTTGTCCCATAAATATAATCTGCAGATTAGGAAAAAAGAGTGTGTTATGCGCTGTTTAGGTCAGTATTGCATAATATTTGTTTATTTTGTATTTTTGATTATTTTCCCATCTGCAGTTTCATCCTCATGGAAAACATCATCACTTAAAGTACATTTCTGCATTTCATCTGAAATATTTTTTTCACATTGGTGGTTTAGCTCCTGCATTGCACTGGTTTGTAATAAACTTCTTTCCTGCAAGGTTTGTTGTTGTCTTGCATAGAAACATTTTGTGGTTTGGTGGTTGGGACTGTGGTGTTAGAGTCAGCCTATTTTATACTTATAATTCTGATGCATTCTAAAAATTTTGCACACTATGTAGTCAAAAATAGTAACATGAAAGAAGTATCCCAGAGTATGACGTATCACACTTTCATTGTAAGAATGTAGAAGCATGCTTAGGTAAAATCAGATGACGGGGCACAAGTAATTTATTCAGACTGTAACTATGTGACCAAATGTGGTGATTTTGTTTTAAAAAGCAGTCAAAAGCAACAAGACCATTTTGGTGGAACAATGCTTTTAAACTAACTTAAACAAAAACAGACACTTTTTTAATACTGTTGTTTTGTTTTCAGATAGTTTCTTTACAATGGCAGTGGATTGTGAATGAACTTTCTTAAACCTCAAAAGCACAAACTGTAAACCCCAAATGTGTTGACATAATGAGGGCTTTTCATTAAATGAACTTAATTTAAGTACAGGTAACTTAAAAGGCAAATAGACTAAAATCAAACCTTCCAGTTTACATATTGTTGTGCTTTCTTTTATAAATTAATTTTAAAATAATTTAAGCAAGCATTTTTTAACAGTTTTCTTAGGATTACATTATGTAGCATATACAGGTCCTTTTCAGAAAATTAGCATATTGTGATAAAGTTCATTATTTTCTGTAAAGTACTGATATATTTTAGATTCATTACACATAACTGAAGTAGTTCAAGCCTTTTTATTGTTTTAATATTGATGATTTTGGCATACAGCTCATGAAAACCCAAAATTCCATCTAAAAAAATTAGCATATTTTATAAAAGAAAACCAATAAAAGAAAAATGTTTTTAATACAAAAAAATGTCAACCTTCAAATAATTATGTTCANTTATGCACTCAATACTTGGTCGGGAATCCTTTTGCAGAAATGACTGCTTCAATGCGGCGTGGCATGGAGGCAATCAGCCTGTGGCACTGCTGAGGTGTTATGGAGGCCCAGGATGCTTCGATAACGGCGAGTGTTGGGTCTTGCGTCTCTCAACTTT
>JBAJNP010012850.1:0-12849 GCA_036877545.1 Yasuhikotakia modesta | reverse complement strand
CGTAAGGTTGGGATTTTGGAACAGACCACAAGCAGATTGTTGAAAGAATATCAATAAGCTCTGTCATAATCACTTTTCAAGGTGATGAATTTGCAAAAGCAGTACTAAATATTTAACATGCTGGGTTAAACACTGTTACAGCCTTTGGGAAGTCCGGTGGGACTAAGTACTGAAGTCTCTGTTGAATAGGATGTTGAATTTTACTCTGGGTCCGAGTGAGACATGTGCTGTTCTAGCTCTGCTCGGCACCAGCCGTCCCTCGTGGAAGTAATCAAAACCCTGGTCTGGCATCACCACCTACACACTCCCAGCTCACATCCAGCCCTCATTACCGCCACATAAATAACTAATGAAGGATCAATGAGAGAGGACATCACTGGAATTCTGGATGGAGCCCACTTAAATATAGAGCTTTGTAATTGTCTCTCACTCTTTCTCTCCCGCCTCTTTTTTTCACTCTTTGGTCTTAATTGAATGTCTCATAATGTAAATTGCTCATCATTTATAGATGGGTCGTGATGAAGCTGACAGGGGGCTTCTTTCCCCCCTCATACTAATTTGGGCCTCTTGAGAGCGCCGGCGTGCCTGTGAAGACGTTTTCTTCTGGTTTTTATGATGTGGATGATGTTTAGGGCAATCTGTAGTTTTCCCAGGTGTATTTTTTTCCCCTTACCTGTCAGGTTTGGTAAGAGGTCCTGCCACTGCCCCCCACCCTTCTCACCTTGGCATCTGTCTCTGAAGTGTCTAATTGACTTTTCAACGGAGTACAGAGTAATTGGGTTTTAATGACCATTTTACATTCTGTTTTGATATTTAAATCAGTCTTGTCATATGAGGGGGGGAGAGCAACTCGCGCTGTTCTCTCAGCTTTAGCAGTAGCGCCGCGTCGTATTGCTGATTACACTTTTGAACCAGGCACAGAGTTAAGTCACACAGACGCCCAGAGTATTCACTAGCAAGGGCTCATAGACAAACCTCACTGATGGCATCCTTGCTTGTTCACAGTAAATACTAATTATCTCCTGTCACCCGCATACTTTTTTGTGTCCTTAAAACAGATGTGAAGATGTCTTTTATTTCTGTCCTTCTTCATCAAAGTCTTTTGCTCTGAAGAACACCAAAAAGATGAAGATGTACTAAATACTACAGACATGGAAAATCTGTTCGATGTTTCAACAGATGTCTGAAGGATTTTGAACAGCACAGCTTATTGGCTAGATATTTTTCGCCCCAGTTGGAAGATGCAGTCATCTGTACGGTCTTCAGAGAAGATCCATTTCACAGATGTGAAATCATTATTCCTGTGCAGTTTAGAGCTGGTTTGCTGTTCTTTGTGTGGTTTGAAACAGTTAGATTGAAACAAAAGATGTGACATTGAAAATCACATAAAACAAACTTGATTTAGTTAAGATTTAATTTAGTTCTTGATTTAACAGAAGGGGAACATGACTGGACGACGTTAGAAAATCTCTTTTCTCACTGAATAATCTCACTTTTGGTTTTGGACCATGGCTCTTGAGATTTGTTGCTATGTAACACCGTGGTCTTGAATGAGGTTTTTATCACAATGGCCCTTCAGAAAAATTTTGGATTTGAATGTTTCTGCTTTATTTTACCTAATATTTCACCTGTATGTCTTAAGCATGTATTTAGTTTTCAGCTGCATGAAAGTTGCTCGGCTGTTTCTTTTTTTAAATGGTAGCTTATGGTTTATCTTTATCCAGTAACTTAAAAATACCTTCACTGTTGTAAACTATAGCGACTCCTGATGATATAGATGATATAGTTGATATAGTTATTTTGATGTTAAACCTCTTTCTCTTTTGTTATATTTAAAGTCATGCAAGTTTGATTTCCACAATATTCACTAACTTTCTTTTGTGGCACATTTCTCTGTTTAGGACGGGACTGTGCAAGTTTCCATATTGGGATAATATTATTAAAACAAGCTAATAATAAAATGAATAATTGTTTGCCCTCTGTTTGGTGCTTCTAGTGGTGAATTCTAGTAGAAATTGCACAAATGTAGCTTTCCTAACTCTGGAGACACACACAAACACACACTTAGGTATAAGTTTCTTTTTTCATAAGTTCGTTCTGAGTTCTCCTGTATTCTGTGAATGTCTTTTCTCAGAGCTGTGTGGTGCACAGCTGCAGGCCGTTGCTTGAGGGAGGTGAGAAGTTTCTGCCTGGATGTAATTGGTGTGACAGAGGCCTGCATCCACTCTGTACCTCCACACGTCCGCTGGCTGTTAGCTTGCATTAGAGCCCCCGCGGTTCTTGCTTTCACGAAGCACAAAAATCTTTTCCAACCCTGTTTTCCTTCCGTCTGCTTGTTTAAGACGGCGACTTCAGGGCAGGATGCAAAATTTTCTTGGCCTAAAGTGGTTCAAAGGCTGTTTGGTCAAAAATCGAATGTTCTCCTTTTCATTTGAAACCTTTTAAGTAGAACCTGTTTTTCAATGATTAAAATATTGGTGTTTTGGCAGAAGGGCTGTATCCGTGGTAACGGCTAAAGGTAGCTTGTGTTATTTGTGTTCTGTGTTAATGATATTGCATTTATCTGTGTCTCTGCCCTTTTGCAAAGAACGATAACGAGCCGTTTCAAAGGCCATAGTGCTCACGCACCCCTCGCTTGTTCCTCACCCTTCTCCTCTATGTATCAATATCTTTACCCGTCTGTCTGCATGTCTGTTTCTCTGACGTAAATTTGAACGTCCACATACCTGCCTGTCATGCTATCAAACTGTTTTTGTCTGCATTCCTTGCTTGTCGTCTATTGTTCCTGGTCTACATTTGTGTTGGTTTCAGATTTAAAAATCAACTACCACTTCAGAAATGGAGGGAGAAAAGAGACATTTGTTGAGTTCTTTTCTTACCTTTCCTCTTTTTTTTGACCAAATCCATCGAGTTTCTGCTCAATTGCACAGATTGTTATCTTATTCTGGCAGAAAGACCTGCTGGAAATGAAGCCATAGATCACACAAGAGGGAGAGAAAGAGACGGAGAGGTGGATGGAGAGATTGATGAGAGAAAGGAATAATTGTGTGAGAGTGAACAGGGAAAAGTTTAAAGAAATAAGAGCTTGTATCCATCACCTGGGTCAGTCGCGTTTTGTGCCAATGTTACCTTGTTATAGGAAGAAGAGCTGGGCAGCATATTGTTGTGTGTGTGTGTGTCCATTTGTGTTGGTTTCAGATTTAATATATATATATATTGATTATCATATATATATTATCATAATATATATAATATTTTATTATATAATATAGATTATCATAATATATATATATATATAATATGTGTGTGCGTGTGTATAAACAGTAAAAATATATGAACATATAGCTTGTTTACAGATACATACACACATAAATATGTAAACAAGGTATATGTTCATATATTTTTACTGTTTATACACACACACACATCTATATAAGTCTATCTATACATAAAAACAGTGAATATATGTTTTTATATATTGATATGTAACATATTCCTTGTTTATAGATTAGGTCTAGATTTAAACTGTATTTCAGTTTCTCCTTCAAACCTTACATTCTTTTTTTTAATCAAATTGTCTACAACTGCTGTTTAGTTTAAGTTATAACTCTGTTGCTTGAATGACCATTTTATAGGCCACTAAAAGTTTCACACTATATATTTCAAATGTGATCAAAGGGCTGAACGTTATAGAATTGATATCTGTATCTAGTCTTCTCTTCACTGTCTGCTCACATTAACATTCTTATTCTGTGGTTTATGCAGCATGAAGACTCCTACAACTGCATTCAATCTCACAGACAGCTCTGTCTTT
Source organism: Yasuhikotakia modesta (assembly GCA_036877545.1). Taxonomy (NCBI): domain Eukaryota; kingdom Metazoa; phylum Chordata; class Actinopteri; order Cypriniformes; family Botiidae; genus Yasuhikotakia; species Yasuhikotakia modesta. The sequence continues at coordinate 9,035 of JBAJNP010012850.1, read as the reverse complement.
GACTCTCTCTTTCTCTCTCTCTCTCTCTCTCTCTCTCTCTTTCTTTCTCTCGCTCACTCGCTCTCTCTCTCTGTCTATCTCTGAGCTTTTGGCAGTGTTCAGAGGAAGCAGAGAGAAAAGCGCGAGAGAAGATGGGGGTATCTCTGTTACGGAGAGCTCTTTAGTGTCTTTGTGCTCTGCATGTGTCCGGCCATACCCTCACATGTACCCGCTTGTGTTTGGACTCGCATAAAACTGTCCGTTCAGCCCTGGCAGCTGTTGCCATGGAGACGGACCCAGAGAGAGGCTGCAGGTAACCAAAAAAGACTTAAATAAGAAATAAGAGGGTGGAAAACATCTACTTTGAGCATGACCAGGCTGATGTGAACTTTTAGTCCATTGACAATCTGATGGATTTGACAAACATCGCGGCACGAACACAATCAGTGCATTTTACTGTAACATCTCTGACATTTAGTTTAAGCAGTAATACATTGGGAATACTGTTATATAATGCTTAATAGATACATTCAGATATGAATAATTGTGTATTATGCTTGGCAGAACATCAGTTTGTATGTCAAGTTATATTCATTTATAGACAGAATTACTAATAGTTGTGTGCTATTAGAACACAACAGCTTTGTAAGGGCCGGGAAATCACTGAATGTTTATTTCGCTCATGTTTGCTCAAACAGTTTTTCTCAGGGCAGCTGACCATCTGTTGTAACCATGTCTTCATATTGTTTGTTTCAATTGCTGGCGTTCACTAAAAACACTTTAACCAAAGCAAAATGATGAAACCCAAACCAGTCTGGATATTTGATGATTATAAGGGTTTGTATATTAAAGGAAATAAACAACGTAATCATAATAATAGTTTGTTCAATCTTTGAGAACAGGTGGATTGTGGGTAAAATAGTTTTTAGCCAAACAATAGCCAGGGAAAATGTCAGTGCTAGAGGGAGAGAGCTTTGACTTGGCGAAAGATAACCATCAGAAACTAGGACAGTTCTCTGAGGGACATTAGGGGACATGACAGCAGGGACAAGCGCCCTCACCTCAGATTCTGATTTGAGCCCCACACACACTGACAGATCTCAGTTTCCTTGAAGTGTCCTTTGCTCAGAGCATGTGGTGTAACATTGGTGACCCGTTTGGCGGTGGAACAAAGACTCTATTTGTCTTTCATTCTCTCTTGTATTAAGTGTTACTGAGATGAAAGACATGGTTTCTGAAACCTTGTGTTTCGCTCTTCTCGGATGAATGCATTTTTAACAGTTGTTTTTCTTAGCTACTCCTTTCAGACCTGGCTCATTGATCGCCCTGGTTCCAGGTTTCTCCCTCTAAATGCATCCTTCTGTCTCGGCATCTCCATGGAGGAGTCTCAACCGATCGTCCTCATCAGCCCAGCCGGCAGACGCCCTCAGGGGGCCGCTCATAGAAAACATCATGCAGACTGTAGGAGTATTTATTGGATCCATCCATTCATATCGTCCTCCACCTGTTTCTCCTGAGGAGCGCTAAGGTTAATTAGCACATTCGATTAGCTAGGCGCCTCCACCTTTTGCTCTCGTTTTTCTGCCACCTACCCTCAGATTCTCCTTCACTAAACTCCTGTCTGACACACTTGAAGTCTGTTGTACCGCCCGGTTTCCTGTAGCCAGATTTGTTCTAATAGTTGGTAGAGAATGACCTTAGCAACACCAAGGTCATTGATTTGATTACAAGGGAGTGTTTAAAAATATCTGCCAAAGACATAAATGTAAGTGCAGAATAAAGACTGAGCCACAGCTGTCAGTTACTGGTGTGTCTGGCCATGTGCAGCTATTTGTTTCCTGTGATTTAGGTGAAGATAACTGGTAAAACTGGCTCTAGCAGTTTTGCTAAAGAATTCTGTGAGGAATTCTTCAAGCTGCCATAGAAACACACTTGCGTGTGCATGTTGTTTTTCTTGAGAGCAGTGATAACACATGCTATGGCTGTACAGATTGTGTGCGTGTGTTTGTATGTGCGCACTTGTCTTCTACAAGTGCCTGTTTAAAAAATCTGCTTGTAATATTTTCTGTGGCACACACTTCACACTTAGACATGTTAGGGTTGATATTATAGGTCACCATGAAATGTGTTTGTGGAAGTTTGAGAGAGTGTGTTAATTTGTTTTTTCTGTTGTCTTGGGTATTGACCTGCACTGACAGGGTTTAATAAGGACTGTGTTTATTACACTGAAGTCTTAAATGCCTGCCCAGCTACAAGTGATCTCCAGAGTAAAAACGCTTTTGAAATAACATTAGTAGATAATGTTTCTACTGTTATATGTGATAAACCAAAAGCATTATCTATAAAGTAGGTAGTGGAACATTTTAAAAAGTTACAGAATTAAAATGTCAATGATATTCTTGATTTGAACTTGAAACTCTCAAAATTGTTTTTTTTAAACATTTGGTTATTCAGAAAACATTACAGAAACATTCTTACAACCTAAAATTGTGTTGTAAGCCAATGATAAGTGAGTTTTACTTCTGTGGTACTATTAAAATATTTTTCATAAAACCATGGCACAACCAACCAATAGGGTGGATTTGGGGGTGGGACTAACTGTTTACTCAACCAGTGGCAGACAGGGCAAGTGTTGTGGGAAACCTGTTTGAAAACGTTTGTTTTAGTCATTCTGTTTGGTGCATTGGTGATACGCTTCGCATTTAATAGCGTTTTTGTTGCTGTTGAAGCTGTTCTTTCACTTGTGCATCATAACACCGCTGTCACTATGTCCCAGATTCAGACTTTTCCAAGACAAGGTCTTCTCATTACAACCTTGTACAGTTTTTTTGCAGTTGTATAATGCAGTGCAGGTACCCCAGCGTGAGCATTCCGGATACGATCCGTCCTTTTCTGCCTCAGTTTATACAGGGCACTAAATAACAGCAAGGTTAAACACCTTTCACTCGCCCATTCTATGTGAAGAGGAAAGTGAGACAGAGGCTTTAAAGGAAGGCTGGAGATGCCATGGCGACAATAAGGATGGATGGATAGTTGAGAGATGGGATGATAAATCGCATGCAGTGGAAGCGCCTTTGCTTTATGTAAAAGAGGTGCTTTCCAGTGTGACACCGCCATAAATCAGACACAGACTGCTCTCTCTAATTTCATTACAATAGCAGGCAGAGACACATTCACACACTCAGGTGCAAAGTGGTTTAGGCTGTCTAGGGGTCTGTGTTTTAGCTGTGGGGGCATTCAGTAATATTCATCTAATGGGTTTGTATATCTTTTTCATATTTCTTTATAACGCTACTGCTTTATCTGTCACCTTTATAATGCTACTGCTTTATCTACGCCTCGGTTTCACCCAACCAATTGTCCAATGAGATTGTTGTAGTAAAGCTAGGTTGCGTTTGGGTTGTGGAGCATACATTTTGGTTGCCACCTGTGCTTGTGTGTGTGTGTGTGTTTGTATGTATGTGTAGTATATGTTTGTGTGTGTGGTGTGTGTTTGCATGTATGTTTGTGTGTGTGTATGGCATGTGTTGTGGGTGTGAACCTGTGTAGGACAGATGGAAACAAAGCAAGCTCAGTCCCTAAAGCATGCGATAAAAGGGGTGTGTGTGTTTACCTGCGTGCAAATCTTTCTCATCTCTGTCTGTAGGTTTTGTAAGTGTCTGTGATCCTTCGGGTGGGAGTCGAGCACGTATATTTGCATGCGTGTCCTCTCAGTGGGAGGTGCCGAGTTCTCCTGCTGTTTTGGCAGATAAGCTGTTGCTGCAGAGCTACCGGCTCCCTGCAGAGCATCAGCGGAACAGAGCAACTACTGTCACCACACACACCCACCGCTAACCGGTATCACGCCGCCACGAACCATCCACCTGCTCCGAAACTGCCCATGCAGCACTATGCGCACAGTGCGACCCGCACGCCCCTGTTACCATGGTAACCTCATTACCTCTTGGCCCTGACACACCAGCCTGTACTCACGGTAAACAACTTTTCAGCAAAAACAACTCATACGTGGCCTTCAATTGTAATGAAACGTCTGCCAAACAATCATGAGACAATAATGATTTGTGCACAAATATCCCCATGGCATGACAATAATTGTATTAATGAGACCCTCAATTCTCTGTTGTTTTTCTGTCTGATACAGCATCTGATGGCTCAGGCTGCCGTGTTTTGCAAATGGTGGAAATCTTTAACCTGTTGGTCCGTCAGGGCGTTCCACAAATGTCAGCCTTTAACTCTGTAATCACAGACTGAATCAGCTGAGAGCATTTCTGTCAGATTATACTGACCAAGCAGCTGAGGTATTGTTGGTCAGTGAAGAAGTGAAGAAGAGTGTGACCTGGCTTCACTTTTAGCTTATGGGACCTTCAGCGAATGTAGTTTTGTTGTGTAGCTTTTAAGATGTTATTGGGTAAATGCTCTGACTGCAGAGAGATGGTCGCCTGTCTGGTGGGCATTATATTGATAATGTATTAGCTTGCTTTTTGGATGGTGAAACTGAGGTAAACAATGAGGGTCTTCAATCATGTTGCGGTTACTTGATATTAATGTAAAGAAGTGTATGACTGGCTTAGCTTTTGCTTGGCTATTAGAACGGTATTCAGACTTTCTATAATGTATTTAAAACGTTCCACTAACTGCTTGATACCTCTCATTAAAGAAACGATTTGATGCCTTTCAGAGCAATTTTAGCAAACATTAGCCAACGTTTTGAGAACGATCTCCACTAGCCGGGCCAGAATGACTTCTTAAAGTGCTCTCTAGCTTTCCTCCGTTCTCTGAAAGCTCTCAGCAACAGGAAGTAATAAGTTAAACCTATCACAGAACATAATGTTTTATAAACAGATCCCATCACTCGCAATATTCAGAATGTTCTGTTCCAGGTATGATTGAAAAGATTAGGTGATGTTGTCATTGTTTTGCGTGTGTCTAATTTAGTTTTGCGTTTATGTGTGTTCACGTGTGCCTGCTCAAATTATGGGTGTTGGTACGTACAAGATCCGTTGGCACACAAACATGTTTTCCTCAAATGCTGCAGATGGAGAAAAGCAGATCTTCTCACCTCATACAAGCTGCCGAAACTTAGCAGGCAGTGAGTGCCTTCATTCATTCACTTCATATTTGCACAGCCCACCTCATAAAAGAGCCCCTGACTCTCCACACAGCTAGAACTGGACTCCTCAGAATCCTAGTTTTTCAGAGCTGCAGTTGTTTGTTTGAGGAGACCAATCACAACCTGCCTAATGAAGAGATGGCAGTTCATAATAATTATGAAGACACCTAAACAGTTGTTTCTTTTGGGGGAAAATTTGTGTTCGCATGATGGGAGCTGAATGTCTCTCTCTCTCTTTCTCTCTCTCTCGCTCACATTTGCTATCTCTCCCTTTCTTGCTCTCTATTTCTGTACATATTGATCTGTTTTAGTGAATTGTTGGTGGCATTTGCTCATTGCTTTCTCATTTCAGAGTTTATTGGATGACTACCACCTCACAAAACAGCAGTCGTGAGGCGAACCGTACTCCATTTTTTGTCAACGATCCGCACTTCTACAACTCTTTGACCCATATTTAAACTATTTTACTTTGCTGCTAGGCACACAATTTGATGTTGATTTGATTTGGAAAAAGAATTTGAGCAGTTGGGTCTTTGTGTGAGGCATTTGTTTTTTGGGTTAAATGTCATTTTGCGGTGGTCTGTATAAAGGAGACATAGCTAAATCCTAAAAGCTGCAATACTTAACTTTTGTCTCTCTGTCGCCACCTCTGTTTGAAGCATAAAACTGCAGGTTAATTTGCATATTTGTCTTTACATAACTTAAAGCCTAGTGAGCTAGTCTTGATAAGCTCTCTGGTCAATAAACACCACGTTCTGTGGAGCAAGATGTTTTTAGATGCTTTAAAGATGTTTAGACAGTAAAGAAAATACATTTCCTTTTAGCAAGTTACATTACTTAGATTAATTTAATTTACCCCAAAACTGGGATTACTTAATGATGCAGGGAGAGATGCAGGGAGAGATGCAGGGCACATGCGTGTTGTGTATGAGTAATCACTAAAAAAATGGTCATATTGAAAAAGTGAGTCCAACCAAAGAGGTTTATTTTTAGAAGAATGTGACTTGATTTGCTTACTTTCAGAATTCTGCCCCAACTGGGCTGTTGTGCATTCAAGGTTTACTCCATTAATGTTGTGTTGCTCAGGGTGAGAGTGTTTTGAGTAAGTTTTCTAACATTTGTGAGAGGTAAAAGCATTGACCTAGCTTCATGCATTTTTCATGCAGACCACAAAAAGCATTTAGCCTTATATTGTAAAAGTTCGGAGCAGCATAGAGATGGGACACAATGTGTATGTTACCCCACACCCCTCTCCACGGTTAAAACTGTCCAGGAAAGTGTTTGGGGAACTAAATACAGGATTATCTGTGGCTTTGTGGATAGAGCAAACAGTGGAGATAACAGGTTTCTCTTTGTGCAGAATATCTTAAACATGTTTCTTTGACACGCTTTATGATTTTTGATGTGTCCACTCTTTTAAATCTCGGAGACAAATTTCATGACAAATCCCAGTTTGCAGTGCGTCTGCTCTCATTGTTAGCTTTGAACTGTAACGTTTTGGTTTCTGTTCTGCAAAGCACAACAGTTGAATTCACGGTTTGGAAAATGTAACTAATGTGAGTGAAAATTAAAACGTATGGGATGTTATGCTTTCAAAGCTAAGTCGCTATTGTTAGCTTCTTTAAAACTGGCTACCCTACCTGTAAATATTGTCAAAAATCTAAAAGATTTTGAGATAATTTGTGATTTTGATTTTTATATCCAGCTCTAATAGGTGTTTTTTGTTATTTTGTTTTCAGACAGCAGTACCATTGAGATTTCCGACTGACCCATTTTTCCAGCTTGTTTTACCTAAATGGTCTAGACAGCCGGCGAGGTAGAGAACCGTAAAGTCTACATGGCACATCTAAACACAAATCCTGTTTTCCATAATGTTTCCTTTAAAACTTGCACAGAACTGTGGGGTCAAGTGACCATGTTGAACACAACTGAGGCTTGAGTACCAACATTTACATTTTAACTTCCAGCTACACAAACGTTTCCTGCAGAGGAAGTCTTGCTGCCCAGACGGAACTTAACTGTCTGCTTGAATTAATGGCTTGAGGAGACAGTTTTTCCCGCTTTCCAAAGACCTACACCTGAATGATCAAAACACTTTGTTTCCTGTGTGTGTAAATCTCTGTCACTTAATGCAATGAAACATCTCTCTTTTGACCATATGTGTGACATTACTAGCATTTCAGTTAGATCATTTGAAACATACTTGTGATGACCCCACTGTCATTTTTACACCATAAAATGACATGGTGAACTAAAATAGCCTTTTTTTAAATTTTCTTTTCCAATTTCTGTTGAAAAGTGGGTAGCTGTTCGATTTAGTTGTCGCCCTGACAGAGGCATATATCACCCCGACTCTTTCCATAAAACATACTCTTATTTAAGCATTCATCATACCTCTGTCTGTTATTCCATCATTCACTTTTTCTGACACTTGTTCTCCTTTTCTATTCCCTCTTTCTTCCGCCCAGCCCTCATTGTTCAACACGTTTCATGCGTCTCTCTGGAATGTGGTGGTGTTTTTAGGCCTGCGTGATGTGCCGGATAATAAAGACATACAGCGGGTTGCCAGATTGTCAATTTTTATGCTGCTTGTGGCTTTCAAGGTGATTAATGTGCAGAGATGCCATTATATTGCTTTCAAGCTCGGCCGTACCCACGCGGTCGTTGGCCACTCGCCCGGGGGGCTCTGACGGTGCCTTTATTGCAGATAGAAATTGTTACATTTTGTGACTGCTGTATATGAGCAACTTTTCTAAGTCTGTTGGCTGTTGGTTGGTGCTGTATTGAACACGCTGCAGATTCAGCGTCTATATAACAAATGTGTGAAACTTTGTGAAACTTTGTGAAAACAGCGATTTTGTTGGGTCAGTGAGCACATTCATTGTTTTCAATTAGGAAAATAATGAACAAAATTAGAATTTATGGGGGCTATGTTTGCACTTTTAACAATTTAGTCTCTAAATTGTTAAATTTAGTCTGTAAGGCTATTTCTCAGGCTAACTTCTTCACATTTAAAATGATTAAAACACTCCAGAAGTAAATGTCAAATGTTTACAATTCAGCCCAGATTCCTTGTAAAGTAATGAAACGGCATCACAGATGTAAAGATGAAGCGAATGGCTGGTTGTGGCGGCAGCCCAAGACGTCACTGAAAGGCCACTTGTCACCTGACAAAGATGGAACAGCAGGAATCCTGTGGACACAGAGAACAGATGTGTCAGGGTCACTGTGATCGAGAGAGAGAGAGTGCGAGAGAGAGTGCGAGAGAGAGTGCGAAAGAGAGCAGGTGCTCAGAAGGAATCTAAGAAGGAAAGAAGGAGAAATCTAAGCCAGAAGGAAATCTAAGCCAGCCTTGAATCTGATTGGCTACTTCTGTGTGTATGGCATCATTTTGATGGTTAGTTCTCACGTTAGAGCGAATTGTATAGTCTGCAGTTTAACTGACAGCTGTTTGCTTTTGATAAAGTTTATGGGAAAAGTAGAAAATGGACGTGAATCAAAACACTTGAGTGAGGTAGAATGAGGTAGAGTGAGGCAGAGAGATACAGTGGTCCATTTGTATACAATTTCCCACGGTATGAGGCAGAGGAAGAACTGACCCTGTACGAGTTCTGCCTGTTCATCCTACTCTCTCTCTCTCCCTCTCTCTCTCTCTGTCTCTATCTCTCTCTCATTTGCTCAGTTGTGTTATTATCTTAAAAACCATCAGATATTCACCATTTCAGCATTTCTGTTATTCTTTGTTTGGTCTTATGTTTGTTTTCTAGTTGCGGTTTAGAAGTTTATCCTTTGATTTGAGGAACAGTGGAGTCTCAGTGTCTTAACTCGTCAGTTTTAAAGCTCTGGTCTTTTTAATTATATCCTGATAAGAACTGAGGGGATAATACTGGATAATACAGGAGACGTTCTCAGACTAGGACAGTTTAAAGTTTATTAATCCTGAGTT